>NC_069468.1:26294970-26327470 GCF_026875155.1 Cherax quadricarinatus
AACTTAATTTTAATCGAGTTTTTGCTAATTAACCAGTTACACGTAATTTGGATTATATATATATATATATATATATATATAAAAATTATATATATTATATATATATATATATAATATATATGCAAAACAACCACTCTGAAAGAATAGAGTTCCTTGATAATGTGAGTAGTCACGAAAGCGCTTGGAATTTCTCTATTCTTTCAGAGTGGTTGTTTTGCATATTCTGAAATCACCTGTTTACTGTGATCTTATTGCATATATATATATATATATATATATATATATAATTTTATATATATATATATTTATATATATATATATGTTTATTATATATATATGTTTATATATATATATATATGTTTATATATATATATATATATATATATATATATATATATATATATATATATATATATATATATATATATATATATATTAGACAGAGAGATCGATATAGATATGTTTACGGGTGAGGATGAAGCTCTATTATAGGAGGAATCATGTAGCAGGAGTTAGGTGAAGGTGTGATTCACTGATATAATTAACTCGGGACCTGACTGTATTAACTCTAAGCACAACCTTCCATCAACTTAGCACTGACGTGATGATCACTTTAATGCCCTTCGTCATGACAATACTGCCTCTCACGGCAGGGATGCTTACCTCTCAAGGTTTGAGTAGTGCCTCTCACGGCAGGGATGCTTACCTCTCAAGGTTGGAGTAGTGCCTCTCACGGCAGGGATGCTTACCTCTCAAGGTTGGAGTAGTGCCTCTCACGGCAGGGATGCTTACCTCTCAAGGTTGGAGTAGTGCCTCTCACGGCAGGGATGCTTACCTCTCAAGGTTGGAGTAGTGCCTCTCACGGCAGGGATGCTTACCTCTCAAGGTTGGAGTAGTCCCTCTAACGGCAGGGATGCTTACCTCTCAAGGTGGGAGTAGTGCCTCTCACGGCAGGGATGCTTACCTCTCAAGGTGGGAGTAGTGCCTCTCACGGCAGGGATGCTTACCTCTCAAGGGGGGAAAGTAGTCCCTTTCACGGCAGGGATGCTTACCTCTCAAGGGGGGAGTAGTGCCTCTCACGGCAGGGATGCTTACCTCTCAAGGTGGGGGGTAGTGCCTCTCACGGCAGGGATGCTTACCTCTCAAGGTGGGAGTAGTGCCTCTCACGGCAGGGATGCTTACCTCTCAAGGTGGGAGTAGTGCCTCTCACGGCAGGGATGCTTACCTCTCAAGGTGGGAGTAGTGCCTCTCACGGCAGGGATGCTTACCTCTCAAGGTGGGAGTAGTGCCTCTCACGGCAGGGATGCTTACCTCTCAAGGTGGGAGTAGTGCCTCTCACGGCAGGGATGCTTACCTCTCATAGGTGGAGCAATGCCTCTTACGGCTGGGATGCTTACCTCTCTTGGATGGAGTAGTGTCTCTCACGGCTGGATGCTTACCTCTCATGGATGGAGTAGTGCCTCTTACGGCTGGGATGCTTACCTCTCATGGTTGGAGTAGTGCCTCTTACGGCAGGGATGCTTACCTCTCAAGGTTGGAGTAGTGTCTCTCACGGCAGGGATGCTTGCCTCTCATGGTTGGAGTACTGTTGCACACAGCTAGAATATTTAACCTCGCTGCTGGAATACTGCCTCTCACTGCAGGCATATTTTCGCTCACGGCTGAAATACTGTAATGCAGATTAGGATTCTTGCTTTAGCATATAACGTTGCTAGTAAAAATAAGCCTTAATTTGACCTTTAAATAAACAAGAGAGACGAGGGCAATTTATGTAGATCAGCAAGAATGTAAACACCGAGCCTGGAGTGTTTACCTAATTTAATTTGGCTACCTGGAGTATACCTGGAGAGGGTTTCGGGGATCAACGCCCCCGCGACCCTGTCTGTGACCAGGTCTCGTTATAGATCAGGGTCTAATCAAACAGGCTGTTACTGCTGGCCGCACGCAAACTGACGTACGAACCACAGCCTGGCTGTGGTTCCTACGTCTTACCAGGTACGTCTGTCCAGCGCCTTCATGAAGACAGTCAGGGGTCTACTGGTAATCCTCCTTATGTATACTGGGAGGCAGCTGAACAATCTTGGGCCCCTGACACTTGTGTTGTGTCTCAGTGTACTCATGGCAGGGGCGCCACGAGTTACATCTCCTGCCGAGTCTTTTGCTTTCACAGGGATTGATTTTCGTGTGCAAATTTGATACTAATCCCTTTAGGATTTTCTAAGTGTATGTTATCATATATCTCTCTCTCGCCTCTCGGCTACATTAGTACATTCTTACTTTTTACTCAAAATCTATTAATGGCAGGATTTTCTAAAGTTACCAAAGAAGGTTTTATCTTGCTTTACTTGTGAATTATTGTAAAATACTGAAATTTAAAAGTTTAAAATATAGGTTTAACGAGAGGAGCTTAATACTCAATAAATTACGTCGTTATTTATTGAAAGTTGTGATTATTTGTCTGGGATAATTAAATAGACTGTTGCAAGAGTCTCCGATAATGTGAGAACGTGATCAAGTTAGCTCAGAGTAAACGAGTTGCTGAGGTAATATCCAGGGTTTAATGCACGTGTTGCTGAGGTAATATCCAGGGTTTAATGCACGTGTTGCTGAGGTAATATCCAGGGTTTAATGCACGTGTTGCTGAGGTAATATCCAGGGTTTAATGCACGTGTTGCTGAGGTAATATCCAGGGTTTAATGCACGTGTTGCTGAGGTAATATCCAGGGTTTAATGCACGAGTTGCTGAGGTAATATCCAGGGTTTAATGCACGTGTTGCTGAGGTAATATCCAGGGTTTAATGCACGAGTTGCTGAGGTAATATCCAGGGTTTAATGCACGAGTTGCTGAGGTAATATCCAGGGTTTAATGCACGAGTTGCTGAGGTAATATCCAGGGTTTAATGCACGTGTTGCTGAGGTAATATCCAGGGTTTAATGCACGAGTTGCTGAGGTAATATCCAGGGTTTAATGCACGTGTTGCTGAGGTAATATCCAGGGTTTAATGTACGTGTTGCTGAGGTAATATCCAGGGTTTAATGCACGTGTTGCTGAGGTAATATCCAGGGTTTAATGCACGTGTTGCTGAGGTAATATCCAGGGTTTAATGCACGTGTTGCTGAGGTAATATCCAGGGTTTAATGCACGTGTTGCTGAGGTAATATCCAGGGTTTAATGCACGAGTTGCTGAGGTAATATCCAGGGTTTAATGCACGTGTTGCTGAGGTAATATCCAGGGTTTAATGCACGAGTTGCTGAGGTAATATCCAGGTTTAATGCACGTGTTGCTGAGGTAATATCCAGGGTTTAATGCACGTGTTGCTGAGGTAATATCCAGGGTTTAATGCACGTGTTGCTGAGGTAATATCCAGGGTTTAATGCACGTGTTGCTGAGATAATATCCAGGGTTTAATGCACGAGTTGCTGAGGTAATATCCAGGGTTTAATGCACGTGTTGCTGAGGTAATATCCAGGGTTTAATGCACGTGTTGCTGAGGTAATATCCAGGGTTTAATGCACGTGTTGCTGAGGTAATATCCAGGGTTTAATGCACGTGTTGCTGAGGTAATATCCAGGGTTTAATGCACGTGTTGCTGAGGTAATATCCAGGGTTTAATGCACGTGTTGCTGAGGTAATATCCAGGGTTTAATGCACGTGTTGCTGAGGTAATATCCAGGGTTTAATGCACGAGTTGCTGAGGTAATATCCAGGGTTTAATGCACGTGTTGCTGAGGTAATATCCAGGGTTTAATGTACGTGTTGCTGAGGTAATATCCAGGGTTTAATGCACGTGTTGCTGAGGTAATATCCAGGGTTTAATGCACGTGTTGCTGAGGTAATATCCAGGGTTTAATGCACGTGTTGCTGAGATAATATCCAGGGTTTAATGCACGTGTTGCTGAGGTAATATCCAGGGTTTAATGCACGTGTTGCTGAGATAATATCCAGGGTTTAATGCACGTGTTGCTGAGATAATATCCAGGGTTTAATGCACGTGTTGCTGAGGTAATATCCAGGGTTTAATGCACGTGTTTAGCATCAAAATTATTTAGCTTTTCTTAGGTACAAGTAACAAGATATTGTATGTTATACTGTTGTCTCTGAGCGTAGTGGAAGCTTTGCTGGATCACCTCAAGTGTCTACCTCTATACCTGGAGTATACCTGCAGTATACCTGCAGTATACCTGCAGTATACCTGCAGTATATTCCTGGAGTATATACCTGGAGTATATACCTGGAGTATATACCTGGAGTATATACCTGGAGTATATACCTGGAGTATATACCTGGAGTATATATCTGGAGTATATATCTGGAGTATATACCTGGAGTATATACCTGGAGTATATACCTGCAGTATATTCCTGGAGTATATACCTGGAGTATATACCTGGAGTATACCTGCAGTATATACCTGCAGTATATTCCTGGAGTATATACCTGGAGTATATCTGCAGTATACCTGCAGTATATACCTGGAGTATACCTGCAGTATACCTGCAGTATATACCTGCAGTATACCTGCAGTATATACCTGCAGTATACCTGCAGTATACCTGCAGTATATTCCTGGAGTATATACCTGGAGTATACCTGCAGTATACCTGCAGTATATTCCTGGAGTATATACCTGGAGTATACCTGCAGTATTCCTGGAGTATATACCTGGGTAACCTGCAGTATACTGCAGTATATTCTGGAGATATACCTGGAGTATACCTGCAGTTACCTGCATATTCTGGAGTATATACCTGGAGTATACCGCAGTTACCTGCAGTATATACCTGCAGTTATATTCTGGAGTATATATCCTGAGTATACCTGCAGTATATTTCTGGTATATACTGGAGTATACCTGCAGTATATACCTGCAGTAATTCTGGAGTATACTGAAGTATATACTGGAGTATATACCTGGAGTATATACCTGGAGTGTTACCTGGAGTATACCTGAAGTATATACTGGGTATATTTGGAGTATATACCTGAGTATATACCTGGAGTATACCTGGAGCATATACCTGGAGTATATACCTGGAGTATATACCTGGAGTATACCTGCAGTATATACCTGCAGTATATTCCTGGAGTATATACCTGGAGTATATACCTGGAGTATATACCTGGAGTATATACCTGGAGTGTATACCTGGAGTATATACCTGGAGTATATACCTGGAGTGTATACCTGGAGTATACCTGGAGTATATACCTGGAGTATATACCTGGAGAGGGTTTCAGGGATCAACGCCCCTGCGGTCCGGTCTGTGACCAGGCCTCGTGGTGGATCAGGGTCTGATCAACCAGGCTGTTACTGTTGGACGTACGACTTTAGGTGCCGACTTTAGGTGCCGACTTTAGGTGCCTGTTCTTCAAGGAACAAGTCAAATTTTGTTACGTAAGTTTCTCTTATGCCATATTTATTATTTTGCACAAACAATAACCAAGCAACCAAACCTGACCTGGATAATAAGTATTGTGAAATGAACTGCTACGACACTGGTATACTACGTGTATCATCTGTGTATCCTTGGTGTCCTGGGACCTGGCTCAGTTACTAAATGTTTGGGTCATGTAGCCTGGAAGTACTATCGTCCTGTCAAATGGGTGTGTAATGTCGTGCCGAATATGTAAAACTGGTCAATTAGCAAGAACTCATTTAAAATTAAGTCCTTTCTGAAATTTTCTCTTATACGTTTAAAGATATATTTTTTCATTAATGTTAATGTAAAAATTTTTAATTTTGCACCAAAAGAATCTTTGAAAACTTACCTAACCTTATTATAACAAGAAAATTTATTTTAGCCTAACCTAATTAAATATATTTTAAATACGTTTACAATAATTTAATACCAAACGAACACAATCAAATACATAAGTTCTGCCTATTCGGCACGACATTATATTATATATATATATATATATATATATATATATATATATATATATATATATATATATATATATATATATATATATATATATATTAATTTTGGAAGGATTACTGATCTTTTCTCAAACGTCTCATGCACACTTAATATGACAGGTAAATCTTTCAGACTTCTACATACATTCAGTATGTCCACACCATTACTTTCCCATTTGCTTCTTCACAGTTTTAAACACAATAATATATCAATTCCAGCCTAAGAGGCGGCCTGGGCTGGCTCGTCTGAGACCTGGTCGTGGGGATGATAAGTGGCGGCCTGGTCTGGCTCGTCTGAGACCTGGTCGTGGGGATGATGCTAAGAGGCGGCCTGGTCTGGCTCGTCTGAGACCTGGTCGTGAGGATGATACTAAGAGGCGGCCTGGTCTGGCTCGTCTGAGACCTGGTCGTGGGGATGATGCTAAGAGGCGGCCTGGTCTGGCTCGTCTGAGACCTGGTCGTGGGGATGATGCTAAGAGGCGGCCTGGTCTGGCACGTCTGAGACCTGGTCGTGGGGATGATGCTAAGAGGCGGCCTGGTCTGGCACGTCTGAGACCTGGTCGTGGGGATGATGCTAAGAGGCGGCCTGGTCTGGCACGTCTGAGACCTGGTCGTGGAGTGAATGCTAAGAGGCGGCCTGGTCGGCTCGTCTGAGACTGGTCGTGGGATGATAAGTGGCAGCCTGGGCTGTCGTCTGAGACCTGGTCGTGGGGATGATAAGTGGCGGCCTGGTCTGGCTCGTCTGAGACCTGGTCGTGGGGATGATGCTAAGAGGCGGCCTGGTCTGGCACGTCTGAGACCTGGTCGTGGGATGATGCATAAGAGCGGCCTTGTTGGCACGTCTGAGACCTGGTCGTGGGGATGATGCTAAGAGGCGGCCTGGTCTGGCACGTCTGAGACCTGGTCGTGGGGATGATGCTAAGAGGCGGCCTGGTCTGGCTCGTCTGAGACCTGGTCGTGGGGATGATAAGTGGCGGCCTGGGCTGGCTCGTCTGAGACCTGGTCGTGGGGATGATAAGTGGCGGCCTGGTCTGGCTCGTCTGAGACCTGGTCGTGGGGATGATAAGTGGCGGCCTGGTCTGGCTCGTCTGAGACCTGGTCGTGGGGATGATGCTAAGAGGCGGCCTGGGCTGGCTCGTCTGAGACCTGGTCGTGGGGATGATGCTAAGAGGCGGCCTGGTCTGGCTCGTCTGAGACCTGGTCGTGGGGATGATACTAAGAGGCGGCCTGGTCTGGCTCGTCTGAGACCTGGTCGTGGCAAAGATAATCTTCAGACCCACTAACTGGTCTGTACCAGATAAGAATGTCATAGAATTTGTCAAGAGAGACGTCTGATATGACTATCAGCTGACCCAAGGATATATACAAGGATGATCAGCCATGATCGGTATTACAACCCAGGAGTCCCAAAGGCCTGTTATCCTGGGTGTAAAGGGAGCAAAATAAACACAGCAGAAAAACTTTTTGACTTGTATTATCCTTCACCAATTTGGAACAGAAGTATGTACAACATGTGCGGGTTATTTGTGTATTGTTATTTAATAGGCATTAGTGCACTCCACGGTAAGCAAGGCAGGATAGAAGCCACTAGAGAGCAGACCGTGCTTCAATCAGCTCTAGAATGGGAATGACAAGGGCAGACAGGTGAGTGGTACCCACATCACCTCTGCGATTGCCAAAACCATCTTCTTATTGGCTGGAACTTGGGTACTAGTTGAGCGACGGGGCCCCATCGTTAACTCTTAGCCCCTGGTTCGCTGGTTGGGGGAGATAGCCTTTCAATCAGGGTGTTACATGCGCCGAATGAAGGTTACGTACTCTTTGCATGCCACAATCGGCATATGTTAAATGAAGCTTTCCAGTAATATTTATTTGGTACTACGGAACCTCACATTCTGACCAGGCATTTAGGGATTTTGACAGATGATAAATCACAATGCAGAATTCGCTACGACTAATGTAATCTGGTGACGTAGCTGTGATAATGCAAATATATATTAAATGAATGTTGGACAATAATATTTGAAATTTGTTTATAAATGTTCATTACTGCCTTTATTGCTCGCATACTATTTCTGGTGGAATATATTGACCATTATCTTCATTTTACTCTCAATATTCTCGACAGTACTGTTTCTTGACTGGAATACTGTATCACAGCTGGAATATTGTTTCTCATGGCTGGAATGCTGTCTGTAACGGCTGGAATATTGTTTTTCAGGGCTGGAATACTGTCTGTCACGGCTGGAATATTGTTTCTCATGGCTGGAATACTGTCTGTAACGGCTGAAATATTGTTTCTCATGGCTGAAATATTGTCTATCACGGCTAGAATATTGTTTTTCAGGGCATGAATACTGTCTGTCACGGCTGAAATATTGTTTCTCATGGCTAGAATACTGTCACGACTGGAATATTGTTTCTCATGGCTGGAATACTGTCTGTCACGGCTGGAATATTGTTTCTCATGGCTGGAATACTGTCTGTCACGGCTGGAATATTGTTTCTCATGGCCGGAATACTGTGTCACGGCTGGAATATTGTTTCTCATGGCTGGAATACTGTCTGCCACGGCTGGAATATTGTTTTTCAGGGCTGGAATACTGTCTGTCACGGCTGGAATATTGTTTCTCATGGCTGGAATACTATCTATAACGGCTGGAATATTTTTTCATGGCAGGAATACTGTGTCACGGCTGGAATATTGTTTCTCATGGCTGGAATACTGTCTCCCCGGCTGGAATATTGTTTCTCATGGCTGGAATACTGTCTGCCACGGCTGGAATATTATTTTCAGGGCTGGAATACTGTCTGTCATGGCTGGAATATTGTTTTTCAGGTCTGGAATACTGTCTGTCACGGCTGGAATATTGTTTTTCAGGGCTGGAATACTGTCTGTCACGGCTGGAATATTGCTTCTCATGGCTGGAAATACTGCGGACAGCAGAGGTGCCAGAAGCCTGAAAAAGGAGATGCAAGAGGTCAATTTTATTTAATACATGTATGGAACATAGAGCACTTGAGGGTTATGAGAGATAATTAAGTTTGATCTAAGGAAGAGTAACTCTAATTCCTCGGATAAAGAGCACTTCACCCGCATCATAACACACGTCTTGAAGGAAATAATAAATACAATTAACACTGTTTCTAATATTAATACAACAATTTTCATGTGATAAATGGTTTTCAAAACCGACCAGTTGAAGATTGAGACACTCATGCAACTTATACAAAATCAGACCGAGTCGCGGGGGCGCTGACCCCTGAAACCCTCTCCAGGTAAACTCCAGGTGTCTCAATCTTCAACAATTATAATAAATAATACTAAAATATCTCAACCAAAAAATAATACAGACATTTCAAAGATTTTCTTCCTCCAGATATTCGACTTCTTTTCTACAATAGAAAAAAAACTATGTACTTGCGTCTCTTTAGAAATCTTCGGTGACTGAGGCGAGAATGTGAAGAATAAAGAGGTGCAGTAGCAATATTGTAGAAGGCAGCAACAGTAGGAAGCAGCAGGACGCAGCTGCCTTCCTACTGTCTCTGTTTGTCCAGGGAACACCTGAGTACCAGGTACCTGCCTAATTCTCAAATTTACCTGACCTGATGTAATTAAACCTAGTTTACCATTGCCTCGTCTAATTAAACCTGGCCTTCCCTTACTAGATCTGATGCAATGTTTATACACCGAGAAATGTGTATTTATCAGTGTATATACACCGAGAAATGTGTATCTCTCAGTATATAAATAATGAGAGTTGAAGTTCATTAATTATCCACCTGCAGTCAACAAGCTTTAACTTAATTTACCTTTTGTTTATAATAATAATAATAATAATAATAATAATAATAATAAAATAATAATAATAAAACATATTATATTATCTTGTCGTAAGAAGCAACTAAAATGCCGGGAACAAGGGCTAGTAACCCCTTCTCCTGTATATATTACTAAATTTAAAAAGAGAAACTTTCGTTTTTCTTTTCAGGTCACCCTGCCTTGGTGGGATACGGCCGGTGCGTTGAAATAATAATAATAATAATAATAATAATAATAATAATAATAATAATAATAATAATAATTATAATAATCTGATTGTAACTCATGTCTAAAGTTCCAGAAAATGTTTTTATCAGAAACTTTGTGTTCGACTGAAGAAGTGTAGTGAGATGACTGTCAGAACGAGTCAATAGTGTAATGAAGCTGGTTCACCGAGGCTTCAAGTGTATGTCAGATTAGAGTAACTGCAGCAGTGAAAATGTAGATTAACTTTAACAGTGAAAACAGACATGCACGCACGCGCACTCCACGGGGCCAGGAGCTGTGAATCGACCCCTGCAACCACAACTAGGTGAGTACACACACACACACGTTGGTCGATGAGTTTCTCATTGGGAACATTCAAGGTATGAAGAATGACAATGCACCTTTCCGCGTTTCAATATCTATATCTACTCCCCCCTCTCTCTTTCTCTCTGTCTCTCTGTCTCTCTCTCCCTCTCTCTCTCTCTCTCTCTCTCTCTCTCTCTCTCTTTTCTCTCATTTATATGCTAAATTAAAACTCTGGATTTATCAATTATTTTTGTATACCATCTCTTAAAATGCGACTCGCAACAGCCTACACTCAGGTACCTACTTACTGTTAGGTGAACAGGATCGGCAGGTGTAGATCAAGGTACCTTTATACTGTAACTGTAATACACTACCATACTTGTCTACACTACCTACCATCCTGCGCTACCATACTTGTCTACATTACCTACCATCCTACACTACCATACTTGTCTACATTACCTATCATCCTACACTACCATACTTGTCTACACTACCTACCATCCTACACTACCATACTTGTCTACACTACCTACCATCCTTCACTACCATACTTGTCTACACTACCTACCATCCTACACTACAATACTTGTCTACACTACCTATCATCCTACACTACCATACTTGTCTACATTACCTATCATTCTACACTACCATACTTGTCTACACTACCTACCATCCTTCACTACCATACTTGTCTACACTACCTACCATCCTACACTACAATACTTGTCTACACTACCTATCATCCTACACTACCATACTTGTCTACATTACCTATCATTCTACACTACCATACTTGTCTACACTACCTACCATCCTACACTACCATAGTTTGTAATAATGTTGGTAGAATTACCGACAATATGTAAAGTAAAAGGACACAAGTGCAACTAATGTGACATTTTATTGTGCCAACGTTTCGCTCTCCAGGAGCTTTGTCAAGCCGATACAAGCAGTATATGGACACAGAGGGTATATATAGGCTCAGAGTGAGGTGCAATGCTAGTGGTAGTAGTAGTGATATAAGTAGTAGTAGTAGTAGTGACAAAAGTTGTAGTAGTAGTAGTAATACAATAAGGTAGAACAATTAATTCGTACACGAGTAAAAGGATATAAAAGCTATTACTTGGGTAACATAAAAATAGGTTGGACAAATACAGACTGGAAAGAGGCAGCCTGTTTCAGTGTTCACTCTCTGTAATGTGCTTTGTGTAGTATAACAGGAGAGACTATGTGATGGCAGGGTTTACTGTTTTCAGGAGGATGGTGAAGCTGCCGTTGTTTTGTTTAATTGTATTCGAAACAGCGATCAGTGCTGATTCGAGGCACTTGCGTCTGCGGAAATTAGTTTCTTTGATCACTAATTGGGCGTCCCTGAATTTCATGAGATGATTTGCACATTACAGAGAGTGAACACTGAAACAGGCTGCCTCTATCCAGTCTATATTTGTCTAACCTATTTTTATGTTACCCAAGTAATAGCTTTTATATCCTTTTACTCATGTACGAATTAATTGCTCTGCCATATTGTATTACTACTACTGCTACAACTTTTGTCACACTACTACTACTACTACTACTACTACTACTACCACTACTACTACTACCACCACTAGTACTGCACCTCACTCTGAGCCTTTATATACCCTCTGTGTCCATATACTGTTTGTATCGGCTTGACAAAGCTCTTGGAGAGCGAAACGTTGCCACAATAAAATGTCACATTAGTTGCACTTGTGTCCTTTTACTTTACACTACCATACTTGTCTACACTACCTACCATCCTACACTACTTACCATCCTACACTACCATACTTGTCTACACTACCATACATAAGCACTACATCACTTGGATGCAATACTCATCTAGGTAAGACACTTGTGCAACATCTGGTTATCTTTACTGTAGACGTTTCGCCATCCAGTGGCTTTATCAAATCAGATTCTTGGACATAACAAGAAAACAGAAGAACTATATACATCTTTTGTATATAGTTTTTCTGTTTTCTATATACATCTTTTGTATATAGTTCTTCTGTTTTCTTGTTATGTCCAAGAATCTGTATTGATAAAGCCACTGGATGGCGAAACGTCTACAATAAAGATAACCAGATGTTGCACAAGTGTCTTAACTTTGGCAGCAAAGCATTAGCTAAGAACTATAGACCAATAACTCTGACGTCCCACATCATAAAAATCTTTGAAAGAGTGCTAAGAAGCAGGATTGCAAATCACCTGGATTCCCAAAATCTGCACAATCCAGGGCAACATGGGTTCAGGGCAGGTCGCTCCTGCCTCTCACAACTACTGGATCACTATGATATGGCCTTGGATGCACTGGAAGAAAATCGAATGCAGATGTAATATACACAGACTTTGCAAAAGCATTTGACAAATGCGATCATGGTGTAATAGCCCAAAAATACGTGCTAAAGGAATAACTGGGAAAGTGGGGAGATGGATCTTCAACTTCCTAACAAATCGAACACAAAGAGTAGTGGTCAACAGAGTTAAATCGGAGGCTGCCACAGTGAAGAGCTCTGTTCCACAAGGCACAGTACTCGCCCCCATCTTATTCCTTATCCTCATATCAGACATAGACAGAGATATACATCACAGCACCGTATCATCCTTTGCGGATGATACTAGGATCTGCATGAGGCTGTCATCTGCTGAGGACGCGGTTAACCTCCAAGAAGATATAAACAAAGTTTTCCAGTGGGCAACGGTAAACAATATGATGTTCAATGAGGACAAATTCCAACTACTCCGTTATGGAAAACTGGAGGAGATAATAACTAGAACAGAGTACACTACAGACTCTGGCCATACAATAGAGCGGAAAAATAATGTAAGGGACCTGGAAGTAGTAATGTCTGAGGATCTCACTTTCAAGGATCACAACAGTGCCACGATCGCACGTGCAAAGTAAATGATAGGATGGATAATGAAAACGTTCAAAACGAGAGATGCCAAGCCAATGATGATCCTTTTCAAATCACTTGTTCTCTCTAGGCTGGAATACTGCTGTACATTAACATCTCCATTCAAAGCAGGTGAAATCGCAGATCTAGAGAGTGTACAGAGATCCTTTACTGCACGTATATGTTCTCTCAAGCACCTTAACTACTGGGAACGCTTGAAAGCACTTGACTTGTACTCGTTGGAACCCAGGAGGGAGAGATATATATCATAATCTACACTTGGAAAATCTTGGAAGGAATGGTCCCAAATCTGCACACAGAAATCACTCCCTACGAAAGTAAAAGACTGGGCAGGCGATGCAAAATGCCCCCAATAAAAAGTAGGGGCGCCATTGGTACACTAAGGGAAAACACCATAAGTGTCCGGGGCCCAAGACTGTTCAACAGCCTCCCATCAAGCATTAGGGGAATTGCCAAGAACCCCTGGCTGCCTTCAAGAGAGAGCTGGGCAGATACCTAAAGTCAGTGCCGGATCAGCCGGGCTGTGGCTCGTACGTTGGACTGCGTGCGGCCAGCAGTAACAGCCTAGTTGATCAGGCCCTGATCCATCGGGAGGCCTGGTCATGGACCGGGCCGCGGGGGCGTTGATCCCCGGAATAACCTCCAGGTAACCTCCAGGTTGTATACCTGTCTTGCACAATACTCATCTAGTTCACATAGTTGTGGTTGTAGGGGTCGAGTCATAGCTCCTGGCCCCGCCTCTTCACTGGCCGCTACTAGGTCACTTCCCTGCACCATGAGCTTTATCATACCTCTGCTTAAAGCTATGTATGGATCCTGCCTCCACTACATCGCTTCCCAAACTATTCAACTTCCTGAATACTCTCTGACTGAAGAAATACTTCCTAACATCCCTGTGATTCATCTGCGTCTTCAGATTCCAGCTGTGTCCCCTTGTTGCTATGTCCCATCTCTGGAACATTCTGTCTCTGTCCACCTTGTCAATTCCTCTCATTTTCTATATGCCGTTATCATGTCCCTCCCTATCTCTCCTGTCCTCCAGTGTCGTCAGGTCGATTCCCCTTAATCTCTCCTCGTAGGACATACCTCTTAGCTCTGGGACTAGTCTTGTTGCAAACCTTTGAACTTTCTCTAGTTTCTTTACATGCTTGGCTAGGTGTGGGTTCCAAACTGGTGCCGCATACTCCAATATGAGCCTAACGTACACGATGTACAGGATCCTGAACGATTCCTTATTAAGATGGCGGAATGTTGTTCTTAGGTTTGCTAGGCGCCCATATGCTGCAGCAGTTATTTGGTTGATGTGCGCTTCAGGAGATGTGCCTGGTGTTATACTCACCCCAAGATCTTTTTTTCTTGAGTGAGGTTTGTAGGCTCTGGCCTCCTAGACTGTACTCCGTCTACGGTCTTCTTTGCCCTTCCTCAATCTTCATGGCTTTGCACTTGGTGGGGTTGAACTCCAGGATCCAATTGCAGGACCAGGCATGCAGCCTGTCCAGATCCCTTTGTAGTTCTGCCTGGTCCTCGTCCTCATCTACGTCACATCATCTGCAAACAGGGATACTTCGGTGTCTATTCCTTCCGTCCTAGGACTGACCCCTGTGGAACCCCACTCATCACAGGCGCCCACTCTGACACCTCGCCACGTACCATGACTCGCTGCTGTCTTCCTGACAAGTATTCCCTGATCCATTGTAGTGCCTTCCCTGTTATCCCTGCCTGGTCCTTCAGTTTTTGCACAAATCACTTGTGTGGAATTGTGTCAAACGCCTTCTTACAGTCCAAGAAAATCCAATCTACCCACCCGTCTCTCTCTTGTCTTGCTGCTGTCACCCTGCCATAGAACTCCAGTAGGTTTGTGACACAGGATTTCCCGTCCCTGAAACCGTGTTGGCTGTCGTTGATAAGCTCATTTCTTTCTAGGTGTTCCACCACTCTTCTCCTGATAATCTTCTCCATGACTTTGCATACTATACATGTCAGTGACACTGGTCTGTAGTTTAGTGCTTCTTGTCTGTCTTTTGTAAAAAATGGGACTACATTTGCTGTCTTCCATGCCTCGGGTAATCTCCCTGTGTAGTGACACCTGTTTCTCCAGTGGAAATATAAACACATATGCAGTATAATGTGATCCTTTATTGACAACGTTTCACCCACACAGTGGGCTTTTTCAAGTCACACACAGATCTACCTGGGGTGGAAGGTACGCCAGTATTTATAGTCTATAAATAGACTATAAATACTATAAATACTGGCGTACCTTCCACCCCAGGTAGATCTGTGTGTGACTTGAAAAAGCCCACTGTGTGGGTGAAACGTTGTCAACAAAGGATCACATTATACTGCATGTGTGTTTATATTTCCATTGTGTCGGTATTTTATACCATTTATTTCCACTGTTTCTCCAGACTCTGCTTTTTCAGTTAGTTTAAATTTTTTTCAGTTGAACTCTGGAGGAGAAGGAAGAGGAGAAGGAGGAGGATTAGGAGGAGGAGGAGGATTAGGAGGAGAGGAGGAGGAGGAGGAGGAGGAGTCAAGACCAAGCTAAGTCTGGTCTCTCGGTCACACTTGAGTGGCCAGTTTGCTCAGTTTTCGTGTTTCAAGTATTAAGTTAGACTTGAAGAGAGGTGAGCGTAACTTAAGTTTAACTTTGGTTATCAAATATTAAATCAGAACATGACAGATCAAATTCAGGTTAATGAACTTATTATTATCATTGGAACACCTAACCCGTAGGGGTTATACAGCTCCGAGAACAGAGGAGGAAATCAGATTCGATCCACAGAAAGGATTAGTTGCTGTATAATCATACATTAACTCTTTACCATTATGAAGGTTTTCTCTATCCCTTTTCCCTTAGAGAATCCAAGCCTGGATAACGTTAAGATAAGATAAGATAAGATTTCGTTCGGATTTTTAACCCCGGAGGGTTAGCCACCCAGGATAACCCAAGAAAGTCAGTGCGTCATCGAGGACTGTCTAACTTATTTCCATTGGGGTCCTTAATCTTGTCCCCCAGGATGCGACCCACACCAGTCGACTAACACCCAGGTACCTATTTGCTGCTAGGTGAACAGGACAACAGGTGTAAGGAAACGTGTCGGAATTTCCACCCGCCGGGAATCGAACCCGGGCCCTCCGTGTGTGAAGCGGGAGCTTTAGCCACCAGGCCACCGGGCACTCTGATAAGATGGGTTGGGTTTTCTAACCCGGAGAAGGATTATCCACCTGGGATAACACTAGGGCAGTGTGTCATCGAGGACTTGCCCCCCAGGATGCGCGACGCACACCAATCGACTAGCACCCAGGTACCTACTTACTGCTAGGTGAACAGGTACAACAGGTGTAAGGAAACATGCCCAACGTTTCCACCCGTGCAGGGGATTGAACCAAGGACACTCGGTGTGTGAGGCGAATGCATTGACAACCGAGCCACGATTCATCGTTTTATCTCTGTTATATACCTATTAGCAAAATAAGACAAGCGTAGAGATAGAGGTTGAGGCCTTTCGACTCCTAAATAGAATCGTCTTCAGATGCGAGACCGTTGAGGCTGAGGGACTAATTATCTCACCTTCCACTGTCTCTGGATATAATCTTCGTATTGAACTCTTTGGCGAAACGTTTTCATGTTCAAGATATTCAGGTATTGAACATGTGTCTTGTTCATCTGATCAATTAGACTCTTGTGTACCATCTCTCATCTATAATAAAGCCTCTGGTGGGCGAAACGTCTCATTTCGCCCACCATTTTCTCCTGTGGTTCATTAACGACAAAACAAGACTACAAAGGTGGTCTCAATGATATAACGATATGAAGTCGTCAATAATAATAATAATAATAATAATAATAATAATAATAATAATAATAACGATAATAATATTAATTTCCATTTAAAAAGCCCCATTGTTATGCAGAACATTTCTGGCCTAAGTTAATCTTTTCCCCCAGGATGCCTCCCAAAAGAGTTTACTAACACTCAGGTACCTACTTACTAATAGGTGAGCAGGGGCAGCAGGTGCAAAGAAACGTACCCAACGTTTCACCCGTACCGGGGATCGATCGTGGATTCTCAGTTTGTTAGCTGAGAATATTATCAATGAAGCCACAAGTAGTTACACTCACCAGTATAACTTGACTGAGAAAAGTAGTGAACTTGTGCATAAATGAGAGAGAGAGAGAGAGAGAGAGAGAGAGAGAGAGAGAGAGAGAGAGAGAGAGAGAGAGAGAGAATGATTTAATTTTATAAGAAAGTGTGTTAAATCCGTTGACAAGTACAATCAGGAGAGTACAAGCAAGTACAACTGAGTGCAACTCAGCGTGAACAATTAAGGGAGTACAACTAAGCGAGTATACATGACAGAACTTGTCCACACATGCAAGACTTGAACTTCGGGTTTAATGACTTGGAGGCATTTAGAGAGCCATGTCCAAGTCAGTCATTGAAGTTTGTGGTGAAACTACAATGTAAGTTGGGCATGACGGCCACCTCTCAACCTCTGAAGTTGGTTCTACATCTGTCAGGAACCCAGACTTGACCTTGACAAGCAGTGGTGGGTAAAGTGGTTAGTTGCAGGTGGGTGGAATAATAAGTGTGGTAGTGGTGGTGGGTGATGGTGGTGGTGAGTAGTGGTGGTGGTGGTGAGTGGTGGTGGTGGTGAGTGATGGTGGTGGTGAGTGGTGATGGTGATGGTGGTTGTGGTGATGGTGGTTGTTGCGGCCCCCTACCATACTAGCGGTTAAATGGTTAACCTGCCGGCCGGCAGTACCACTGGGTACGTCATCAAACCCATTGTGGGGACTGCTGAGCCGGCCTTAGAGCAGTAAGTACCTGAACACCTCACGGTACGCATCTAAGCAGTAGTACCTGAACACCTCACGGTACGCACTACTAAAGCAGTAAGTACTCTGAGAACACTCACGGTAGGCTCATCTAAGCGTAAGTACCTGACACGTCATACGGTACCATCTAGCAGTAGTACTGACACCTCACGTGTACGCATCTAAGCGTAAGTACTGAAACACCTACGGTACTGCTCCTAAGCAGTATTTACCTGGAACACCTCACGGTACGCATCTAGCTAGTAGGTACTGAACAAACTCACGGATACGTCATCTAATGCAGAAGGTTACCTGGACACTCACGGTACAGGCAGTGTGAAGCAGAAGTATACTGAAACACCATATGTATAGCATCTACTGGCATAAGAGAGTATTCTACTGGCTTCTACTGATTTTAGAAGAGCAGCTCACTGAGTCTGATGGCCTCATCTACTTGACGGCCGCACTCAGTGAGCCCGCAGCATGGTGCATAAGTGTCTCAATCTTCAGCATGGTGTTCTGCTAGCGGTGTGTCAACTGGTCTTGAAGGCGGTAGGAAGTGCTCACCAGACCACCTTACGGTGTGCTTCTGCCGGCCTTAGAGATTATTTACAGGACAGGTGATGTCTGCGGACTCACCGCCTACGCTGGTCAACTGTGGGCTAAGTCAACGGATGCTGTTTTAGTGGGACACTGCGTGAAGAAAAGGTTGGAGTGTGACACTGAACTGGGCTAGGACTGTAGTGTGACACTTAAGGAAGTATGATGGAGTGTAACACTGCGATATGCTATTGGACCGTAGTGGAACACTGAGAATAGGGTGTCGTGTGACACTGAAGATGATCAGGTTGTAGTGTACATTGAATAGTGTCATGTGACTGGTCTCTGAGAAGAAAGACGCTGTGGGTGATAGTGTGCGACGCAGAGACAAGGGTGTCAAGAGTGACACAGTAGAGATATTGTGTATGACGCAGAGAAAAGGGTGTCGTGTGACAGTTGAGCAGGAGCGTCATTACACGGAGGAAAGGGTGTCAAGTGACACAGTTGAGAGAGCGTCACAACACACCACGGATAAGTGTCGTGTGACACAGCGTCATAAGGGTGTCGTGAGACACGAAGAATGCAGTTGTTATTTATAATTTATTTAGCATAGATATACATAGTGAGTGTCTAAGAAAGTTGTACCTGTGTAGGGTCATTAATTATTATTTGTTATTTTAAAATGCTAATAATTTATTATTGTAACATGTATATATATATATATTTTAAATACCTCTAGACCAAAGATTGTGTTTTTTATATTAAAGATTAATTTATTTTAGTGTATATAATGTATCCCGAACTTTTATATTACTAACACTAATGGAATTCTAATTAGTGTTTTTGTAATGATGGTGGTGATTATGGTGGTGGTGAGTAGTTGTGAGTGGTCATGGTGAATGATGGTGATTGTGGTGAGTGATGGTTGTGAGTGATGGATGGTGGATGTGTAATTAACGATATCCTTATTTTGCCACTGATGTTTCCCTGTTCGGGCGGCAAGATTTCAACAGTGTCATCCATCCTGCGGTACAGAACATGATAATGAAACAGTTTTTAGCACATAAATAGTATTAAGATAGTATGGACAGGCTGATAACACATGCCCAACATCTGGGGATCTTTATTACGCAGATGTTTCGCTAATCAGGGACTCTTTCAATTCGGTACAGATTATATACTGAAGAGAGTAAAAGTTAAAGTAATCAGTCCCTCAGCCTAAAATGCTCAGTTTCTTAGGCTTCATCAATTGGTACAGTGACAGGATAGTTGGACATTTACATATTGTAGCCGGAAGAAACATGCAGCAGTTGCAGGCATCGTCACAGGTGGGCACTGTGTAACTATTATACAGAATAGAGTAGCCAGACACTGTCCTTCGCACAGGACAGGTTGCTTCCACTATAATCTGTCTTCCGTAAAGCTAACATGTATATTGCTGTCATAACCAGAAGGACCCATCGAGGACACCACACCTCACAGCATTCCGTGTATTGGATGTGGTAAAGCATACATCGGGAGACATGGAGTAACCTTCAAGAATCACCTGTGGGAACACAAATATACTTACAGGATGGACTCTCAGAAATTCAAGCATCGTTCATCAGTTCACAGTTCAGGAGGGTAAAACTGGGAGCAGCCACTATTCATTTGACCCTACCGAACAAAATAGGGAATGGACACACTCGCAGGTCCCACCGCTAAAGTTGTGCATGGTTTATGTGTTGTAATAGGAATGATTCCTATGAACCTGTCCCAGCACCTATGTTCCTACTTACCCCCCCCCCACACACATCGGTACTTAGAACGCATATTGTTTGACCCGTCTCTCTCCGTGACCTAACTTGTCACCTCTCCCGAGGAGGACCTCAGGATGCTCTGTGTTATGAAGCTGTGTATCAATTTTTGTATACTTAATAAAGTCTGATAAAGGTTCTCTGCAAACAGTATCTTTTTCATTCCTTCGAGAGCACTTAACTTTTTCTCATTAACAAGGAACTGCATTAACCCTACGAGCCCCGCCCTCTTGTACACTCTTACCTTCCCTACCCCTCCCTCACACCCCTACATCACACCCGTCCCTCACACCCCTCCCTCACACTAGCATGGAAATAAACCACTGACTTTTTTAAGGGGGTTTCCTAATTAAATTACACTATGTAAGACAATAGTAATTATGTGTACTTATACCTAAATAAACTTGCTTATATCCTTCAGGAAAAATACTGTAACACAAGTCGTTGCTGTTCAACCATCAAGAAAATTTAAAGCTCGAGTATTGATGAGATTTTATTGTGGGTTTGACGTGACGTCCAGAACCTAATTATATTCTTACTGTTTAATGCACCTAATTCTTTTATGGATCCAAATGGATTACTACCAAATTATTCTTGGAGGATGGGTACAATTCCTCTGATAAAGAGCTTTCCCCTCAGGTCGTAACTTTAGTCTTGCAGCTGTGTATGGTGTTTACATGTTAGAAAGGAAGATATACAAGGGTAATGCGGGACTCCTGAATTATACACGAGGTAGTGTGTATAATTTGGGGAAATAATTCTTACAAATTATTTCGGTTATGGTCACGAGAGAGAGAGAGAGAAAGAGAAATATAAGTATTCTTCTCTTATAGTAGAGAATTCCAACTTCATTTTATGACAGTAAACAACAGAGTATACATTAAAGTCTTGATGCCAGGCATCAACCTGTGTTGCAACACAATACCATAACTTACACACTGAGACTATCAACCACCAAACTACTCACTCAGAAGTCCCACAGACAGTCCCGGGGGAACAATCCCTCAGAAGCCCCACAGACAGTCATAGACAGTTTCGGGAGAACTATCACTCAGAAGTTCCACAGACAGTCCCGGGAGAACAATCACTCAGAAGCCCCACACAGTCCCTGGAGAACAATCACTCAGAAGCCCCACAGACAGTCCCGGGGGAACAATCACTCAGAAGCCCCACACAGTCCCGGGAGAACAATCACTCAGAAGCCCCACACAGTCCCTGGAGAACAATCACTCAGAAGCTCCAAAGACAGCCACAGACAGTCCCGGGAGAACAATCACTCAGAAGCCCCACAGACAACTACAGACAGTCCCGGGAGAACAATCACTCAGAAGCTCCAAAGACAGCCACAGACAGTCCCGGGAGAACAATCACTCAGAAGCCCCACAGACAGCCACAGACAATCCCTGGAGAACAATCACTCAGAAGTCCCACAGACAGTCCCTGGAGAACAATCACTCAGAAGCCCCACAGAGAGCCACAGACAGTCCCGGGAGAACAATCACTCAGAAGCCCCACAGACAGTCCCGGGAGAACAAATCACTCAGAAGCCCCACAGACAGCCACAGACAGTCCCGGGAGAACAATCACTCAGAAGCCCCACAGACAGTCCCTGGAGAACACTCAGAAGCCCCACAGACAGTCCCGGGAGAACAATCACTCAGAAGCCCCACAGACAGCCACAGACAGTCCCGGGAGAACAATCACTCAGAAGCCCCACAGACAGCCACAGACAGTCCCGGGAGAACAATCACTCAGAAACCCCACAGACAGCCATAGACAGTCCCGGGAGAACAATCACTCAGAAGCGCCACAGACTGTGATGCAGTTCAGATGGGCTTGTGAGGTCTATAGGGAGACCTAATTATATGATCACACCTGCCTTAGCAAATGTCGGGTAGTCACGCCCACGTCTGAGGTCTTTTGTTCTTAACGGCGTCAGACCTCGGCGTCAGGTCGTAACACGTGATACATACCCCATTGGGGAGGGGGTACTTTGACTATGATATAAGCCCAGGGAACAGCGGAGCAAAGAGGTTGTTGGTGACAGGTCCGGGGAGCAAGAGCTCTGGACAGCCGCGTGTGTAGTGGACCACGCATTGGGAATCTCGGGTCAGCTGGTCGGTGACTTAAGAGTGAGTACTAGTCCGTGTTACTGATAACATCTACCCTTCCCCCTGGTAATAAGTCTCATAGGTCAATTGTTATATTGTGTAAATTTCCATCAGGATATGTTGTATTCTAGCCCTTTTATGTTATTAAGTAAACTATAGCCATAGTTCCCATTTTTATTTGTACCTTCATATGCTATTCCCTATTCTGTTAAGCACTGGGATATACAGGAGACGTGCTCACTCGCTGGGATACCTCAGGTAGAGTGGGTAGAGGTCTCACAAGACAGCCACAGACAGTCCCTGGAGAACAATCACTCAGAAGCTCCACAGACAGCCACAGACAGTCCCGGGAGAACAATCACTCAGAAGCCCCACAGACAGCCACAGACAGTCTCGGGAGAACAATCACTCAGAAGCCCCACAGACAGCCACAGACAGTCCCGGGAGAACAATCACTCAGAAGCCCCACAGACAGCCACAGACAGTCCTGGGAGAACAATCACTCAGAAGCCCCACAAACAGCCACAGACCGTCCCGGGAGAACAATCACTCAGAAGCTCCACAGACAGCCACAGACAGTCCTGGGAGAACAATAACTCAGAAGCCCCACAGACAGCCATAGACAGTCCCGGGAGAACAATCACAAGGGGTAAAAGAATCGTGAAGAATGTTTAATATTGGTAATAAGTTCATAAGTGAGACTGTTACATTGGTATGTCTTATTACTTCGATAGTAAGGTTCTCACTACATGTTCTAGTGTGGGGTAGCTTTTTACTTAATGACCTTATCTGTCTAGGGGTAATACTTACATCATGGCTGATCATCTTGAGTGTCTCTGATATCCTTTCACCAGCCCTCTTCACAGGTTATGTAAGCTACTACTATAAAAATATAACTGCATTCTAAATAGATATATACAGAAGATACAATCACAGCAATCACATTTTCAAAACAAAAATCTATACACTCCTTAGCTGTTCTCCCACATGGTGCATCTCAGCAACTTTGTCCTTCTCTCTTCTTGACTAACTCTGGGCTAACTAGTGTTCTGACACACTTTATTCACCCTGGGTATGGTGGCCACAACTTAAGTTATAAAAACTCACCCCTGGAGCACACATAATGCCCCAAAAAGATAGAAAAAAGGACCCAGAGGTCCTGCCACCTCCATGTCAACAAAAGAAGAGAGAGGAGGGGAGGAGCCTAGCTAAGCTCCTCCCACACCCACCAAAAACAAAAGACTGTTGCCAAGCACAATTCTCCAGTTACCACAATTCTACCACACCTTAATTTTACTTTTACAAAAAGAAATACAACTTTATAAACTACTTATTTAAATTGTGTGTTTATGTGTCTATAGTATAACCTATTATATTGAGAAAAATAGGCTTGACCCAGCTGCCTCTCAGTCATAAGGTTGATCAGTCCTTCTGACATTTAGAGCAAAGTCCCCATCAATTCAATATAATTAGGTATTCCAGAGTAATTGTTACTTATAAATACATGTTGGGTCCTATAGCCCCATAACAGAGACAAGGTGCCTTTATCAGTGCTTTTTATTCTTCGTCTGAGTACATCACCCGTCTACCTGGCGGGTGTTACGGGGGTCAACGCCCTCGCGGCCCGGTCCTAGACCAGGCCTCCCGGCGCATCAGGGCCTGATCAACCAGGCTGTTACCAACAAGGACATCCTAGAATGAGGCCGGCCAATTATGTTATACGCACTCATTAGAACCCACAAAAACATCAGCACAATATATTTACCAATACATAAACCACACTCCACTCTGCTCCAGAGTGGAGTGTGGATAAAAAATAAAATCACGTCAAATAATTTATTTCAATGATATTAACTCTAACTGTCAAAGTAAACGATATCGAGCTAAAATAAATCCTACTTAATACAGTAAAAAATAAATAAATAGTTATTTGACACAATATTCCCTTTATGATTTTTTGCTGTTATGTTTCATGAATATTTTTATGCCTTGGGTGAGTCTCGAGTTTTTTTTTTTTACTCTTGCAGCCCGGTTATGGGCCAGGCTCGTCTGGTGCTTCCCTTGTCAACCAGGCTGTTGCTGCTGGACGCCCGCTGGCCCACATATCCATCACAGCTTGGTTGATCTGGCACCTGGTGAAGAAACGTGTCCAGTCTCCTCCTGAAGACTTCTACACTTGTTCCAGCAGTGTTTCTGATATCTTCTGGTAAGATGTTGAGTATTTTGGGATCACGGATGTTGATACAGTGTTCCCTTATTGTGGCCACTTCACTCCTGCTTTTCACTGGGTTTATTAAGCACTTCCTTCCATATTTCTCTCTCCAGTATGTTGTTATGGCAGTTTGCAGATTTGGGACCAGGCCCTCAAGTACTTTCCAGGTATATACAAGTGTTATAATTTCTCTCTCTCTCTCTCTCTCCTCCGCTCCATTGAGTACATATATAAAACTTCAAAGATTTTCCAGTAATTTAAATGCTTTAATGGCCCTATGAGCGGTAGTAAACGATTTCTGTATTTGTTCGAGCTATATTTCTCTTGCCTTGGACGGGGCCGTCAACACTAAACAATATTCTAAACGAGAGAGCACTAGCGATTTGAAGTGTCACCATTAGCATTATTTCCTTTGTTTTGAAAGTCCTCAATACCCACAACGTCATTCTCCCGTCTGTCGTGATCTTTGTCTTGTGTTCTGTGAAAGAAATTTCAGCTTACATAATTTCTTTCACTTGTTCCTTACGTTCTATTTGACGATTCTCTTGAGTTTTGTATACAGTGTCCCTTACGAGTTCTTCGTTATTTCCATACCTAGGCAGTTGGAATCTTTCACCACTGAACGTCATGCTGTTCTCCACTGCCCACTGGAAAACACTGCTTATATTTTCTGTAATTTTTCAGTGTCTTCTACCGTAGTGACTTCCATGCTTATTTTAGTGTTATCTGCAAATGATGATGCAAAACTGTGATGGGTGTTTATATCTATGTCTGCTATGAGGATGAGAAACAGCAGAGGTGCCAGGACAGTGCCTTGTGGAACTGAGTTTTTTATCTCTAAAATTCATTTGCCTACCTTCCCGTAATGCCTATGGCTCTCATTTTATTTGCAGTCACCCCCTGATCACTTTTGTCAAAATTTGTGTATATCACATCTGCGTTTTGGTCGCCTTCCAACGCCTCCGTAATTTTGCCATAGTGGTTCAGCAGCTGTGACAAGTATGATCGTCTCTGAAGGAATGGTATGGTTATACCGACAAGCTGTGGATAAAGACACATACTTCTTGAAATCCTAGTAATCTGTTAGCCTATTGCACACACTTAGGCTCTGATGTCTTGGCTTTAGATTTCTGTTTACCAAGACTCCGAAGTTTTTTCACATTCTGTATGATCAAGCTCTACTTCACCTAGTTTATAACTTCGAGGGTTATTTTCATTCCCAAGGACTAGGACTTTACACTTGTCAACATTGAACTTCATTTGCCACTTTTCAGACCAAGACATTAATTCGTCCAAATCATCCTGGAGTTCATTGGTATCCCCCTCAGAAAGAATCATACGGCCTATTTTGGTATCAACAGCAAATTTGCTCATGCCACTTGTAATTCCTTTATCAAGGCCATTAAAGTAAATTATGAACAACAATGGGCCTAAAACTGATCCTTGTGGAATGCCACTAGTGACTAATCCCCAAAACTGAAGAACGATATTACATTCTCCTGGCTACTGGCTTGGAGCTGTCGCAGTATCCTTAACTCACCACATTATCCAGGCTACTTCCATTTCGGATTCTGAAAACCTAGTAATTGTACTGACGTAGAAAGGTAGGAAGAGAGAGAAGGTCAAACGAAGTATATAACTGAGCCATTCGCCCTTGGGTCACCCTGGTCAGTCAAGTCATCCCATGCCCTAAAGTGACTCATCCCAGTGTGACTAGTCACTACAGTTTAAAGTACCTGTTTTATCTCATGTAAATCTAAGTATAAAAACAATCGTAAAACAAAACCAGCGATTAAAAACAGATATAAAACTGACCTAAAATTAAAGAGACCGACAGACCTACATTAAATAATGGACCTAAATAAACAGTCCTCACAATAATAAACTGAAGACCATTTATTAAGCTAATTAACAGCAACAAGGTCACATGATAGTTGTACATTATTATTATTACTTGCATAAAGGAAGGGGAGAACGTTAAACCGTAGGGGGTCAGTCAGCTCCTCCAGAAGAGGAGGAAATCTGATTTGCATTAAAGAAAAAAAGGAAGTTAGCTCCGAGAATTAAAATGATCTAGAACCTTCAATGGTATGAGCTACGGTGAAAGGTGCGGGTGCTGTTGCTGCAGCAACAACAACAACAACAGAAACAACGACAGCAGCAGCAGTAGCAACAACAACAACAACAACAGCAGCAGAAGCAACAACAACAACAGCAGCAGCAGCAACAGCAGCAGCAATAACAAGGGCTAGTTCAAAGTGTAGATGAGAGTAATTGTTAGGGAAGACGAAGCTGAGGTTGAACGTAAGTTCCAGTAATTTTATAATTAAGAATAAAACTAAGTCTGCCCGAAATGCCTAGCCATGCTAAGCGTTCTAGTGGTACACTCTGTAATCACAATTTTACTACATGTAAACCAAACAATAACCAAATTTCTGTAAACTCAGCATTGTAATCCTTATAGAGAATAAACTTTGAATTGAATTGAATAATCCTGGTATCACATTACCAGTAGCAAGGTCACCATGACAACCTGGGTTACCACACACTTGACGATGCTCATCTCCTCCTGCTTAACAACTTGATAAATAACTGAAGCCTTTGAACCCTCGCTGTTGGAACTTAAGAGAATGGTCGCATCAAAGGTTGCTCTGATGAGCCTTTCCTCAGTGACGCCCTCCTGGGTGACACCCTCCTGGGTGACGCCCTCCTGGGTGCCACCCTCCTGGGGCACCCTCCTGGGTGCCACCCCCGGGTACCCCCTCCTGGGGACCCCCCTCCTGGGTAAAACCCCCCGGGGTGACGCCCCCTGGGTGACCCCCTCCGGGGTGACGCCCTCCGGGTGACGCCCCCCCGGGTGACCCCCTCCGGGGTGACCCCCTCCGGGTGACGCCCTCCTGGGTGACCCCTCCTGGGTGACCCCTCCGGGGTCCCACCCCCTGGGTGCCGCCCTCCGGGGTGACCCCTCCGGGGGAAAGCCCCCTGGGTGACCCCTCCTGGGTACACCCCCCCCTGGGTACCCCCTCCGGGGGTGCGCCCCCGGGGCCCCTCCTGGTGACGCCCTTCCGGGTGACACCCCCCTGGGGCCACCCCCGGGTGCACCCCCCGGGGGTGACGCCCTCCGGGGGTCCCAAACCTCCGGGTGCCACCCCCCGGGGTGCGCCCCCCCTGGTGCCTCCCTCTGGGGCCCCCTCCGGGTGCCACCCCCCGGGGTGACGCCCTCCGGGTGACACCCCCCGGGGTGACACCCCCGGGGGACACCCCCGGGGGTGACGCCCCCCGGGGGTGACGCCTCCTGGGGACCCCTCCGGGGTGCCCCCCTCCGGGGTGCCCCCCTCCGGGGTGCCCCCTCCTGGGGACGCCCCCCGGGTGACGCCCTCCTGGGTGACACCCCCCGGTGGCCCCCTGGACACCCTCCGGGGTACGCCCCCCTGGGTGCGCCCCCCTGGGTGACGCCCTCCGGGGTGAGCCCCCCTGGGTGACCCCCTCCGGGGTGAGCCCTCCGGGTGACAACCTCCTGGGTGAAAAACCTCCTGGGTGCCCCCCTCCGGGGTGACACCCTCCGGGGTGACACCCCCCGGGGGTGACACCCTCCTGGGTGACGCCCCCCTGGGTGACCCCTCCTGGGGGACCCCCCTGGGTGACGCCCTCCGGGGTGCCCCCCGGGTGACGCCCCCTGGTGAACCCTTCTCGGTGACACCCTTCTCGGTGCACCCTCCTGGGTACGCCTCCTGGGAGCCCCTCCGGGGTACGCCCTCCTGGGGGACGCCCCCAGAGTGACACCCCCTGGGTGACGCCCTCCTGGTGACGTCCTGGGTGACGCCCTCCTGGGTGATGCCCTCCTGGGTGACGCCCTCCTGGGTGACGCCCTCCTGGGTGACACCCTCCTGGGTGACACCCTCCTGGGTGACGCCCTCCTGGGGGGAGCCCCCCGGGGTACGCCCCCCTGGGTGACCCCCTCCGGGTGACACCCTCCTGGGGACACCCTCCGGGGTGACACCCTCCGGGGTGACACCCTCCTGGTGACGCCCCCCGGGTGACCCCCTCCTGGGTGACCCCCTCCGGGGTGACGCCCTTCCCGGGGACACCCTCCTGGGGCCCCCTCCGGGGTGACACCCCCCCTGGGTGAACGCCCCCGGGTGCCCCCCCTCCTGGTCCACCCCCCTGGGTGACCCCTCCTGGGTCCCTCCCCCCGGGGTGCCCCCCCCCGGGTGCCACCCTCCGGGGTGACGCCCCCCTGGGTGACACCCCCGGGCCACCCTCCTGGGTGACACCCTCCTGGGTGACGCCCTCCTGGGTGACGCCCTCCTGGGTGACACCCTCCTGGGTGACACCCTCCTGGGTGCCACCCTCCTGGGTGCCACCCTCCTGGGTGACGCCCCCCGGGTGACGCCCTCCGGGGTACACCCTCCGGGGTGACCCCCTCCTGGGTGACCCCTCCGGGGTGACGCCCTCCGGGGTGACGCCCCCGGGGTGACGCCCCCCTGGGTGAACGCCTCCTGGGGACCCCTCCGGGTGACGCCCCCCGGGGTGACCCCTCCTGGGTGACAACCCCCGGGGTGAAAACCTCCGGGGGGGGGGGGGGCCCCCCCCTGGGGGGCGCCCTCCTGGGTGCCACCCTCCGGGTGACACCCCCTGGTGACGCCCTCCTGGGTGACACCCTCCTGGGTGACGCCCTCCTGGGTGACGCCCTCCTGGGTGACGCCCTCCTGGGTGACGCCCTCCTGGGTGACACCCTCCTGGGTGACACCCTCCTGGGTGACGCCCCCGGGGTAAAAGGCCCTCCGGGGGTGACGCCCTCCTGGGGCCCCCCTCCAGAGTGAGACCCCCTGGGTACGCCCTCCGGGTGACCCCCCTCCTGGGTGACCCCTCCTGGGTATGCCCCTGGGTGATGCTTCCTGGGTGACGCCCCCCTGGGTGACGCCCTCCGGGGTGCGCCCTCCTGGGTGACGCCCTCCTGGGTGACCCCTCCGGGTGACACCCCCGGGGGTGACGCCCCCCTTTGGGTGACGCCCTCCGGGGTGACCCCCTCCTGGGTGCGCCCTCCTGGGTGACACCCCCCGGTGCACCCTCCTGGGTACCCCTCCTGGTGACCCCCTCCTGGTGACACCCTCCGGGGTGACGCCCCCCGGGGTGACACCCCCCGGGTGCCCCCTCCTGGGTACGCCCTCCTGGTGAGCCCCCTGGGTGACGCCCCCCGGGTGAGCCCCCCGGGGTGACGCCCCCCGGGTGACCCCCCCCGGGTGACCCCCTCCTGGGTGACGCCCCCCTGGGGACGCCCCCTGGGTGAGCCCTCCTGGGTGACGCCCTCCTGGGTGACCCCCTCCCGGTGACACCCCCGGGGTGACGCCCCCCTGGGGCCCCCCCCGGGGTGATGTCTCCGGGGTGACCCCCTCCGGGGTGACCCCCCTTTCGGGGTGACCCTCCTGGTGACCCCCTCCTCGGTGACGCCCCCCTGGGTGATGCTCCCTGGGTGACACCCCCCTGGGTGACGCCCCCCTGGGTGACCCCTCCGGGGTGCGCCCTCCTGGGGGCCACCCTCCTGGGTACACCCTCCTGGGTGACCCCTCCTGGTGCCCCCCTCCTGGGTGACACCCTCCGGGTTGACGCCCTCCGGGGTGACCCCTCCTGGGTGACGCCCTCCGGGGTGACCCCCTCCTGGGTGAGCCCCCGGGGTGACACCCTCCTGGGTGAAACCCTCCTGGCATGTTAGACTGAACACAAAAAAAAAGGTAATCTTAGTTTTTTTACTCAATTGTGTCCACAGAAAAATCGGGTTTTAATCTTTTTACGATTAATAACATTTTCGACTTGCTGATTATTTTTTTTGCCAGTAACTTAAAAATGGTATTTAAATCTGATAAATATAAACAGCTTTTAATATTAGGAAAAATGTTAAAAAAGTATTTCAACAAATTACGCCAAAATTTTGGGAATATGCAGCGGAAACGTGTAAAGCGGAAAGGGAAAACTTTGTTGCAGTGGAGTGGGACCCAAAATGTATCACCTTTGAAAAACTCCAGCCCAGACTGTCTCTACGGGAAGGTGAAACAGTACGGGCAGTGTTTAACAAAAGGGGCGTGTGTAACTACGGCAGTGTGTAAAGAAAGGGCAGTGTGAAAGTACAGGCAGGTGTAACAGTACGGGCAGGTGCAAGAGTACAGGCGTGTGTAACAGTACAGGCAGTGTGTAACGTGGGGCATGTGAACAGTACAGGCAGTGTGTAACAGTACAGGCAGTGTTAACAGTACAGCAGTGTGTAACAGTACGGGGCGTGTGCAAAGAAACAGGATGTGTAACAGTACAGGCAGTGTGAAGATACAGGCAGTGTGTAACAGTGGGCAGTGGTAACAGTCGGGCAGTGTGTAACATACAGGCAGTGTGTAACAGTGGGGGCAGTGTGAAAACAGTACAGCAGGTGTAACATACAGGCGGTGCAAGATACAGGCAGTGGTAACAGTACAGGCAGTTGAAAGATACAGGCAGTAAGATACGGGCAGGGGGTTAAGAGTACAGGTATGTGTAAGGTACAGGCAGTGTGTAACATACAGGATGTGTAACAGAAGGCAGTGTGTAACAGTACGGGCAGTGTGCAAGAGTACGGGCAGTGTGTAACATACAGGCAGTGTGAAAGGTACAGGGCAGTAAATACAGGCAGTGGAAAGAGTACAGGTAGTGTGAAGATACAGGCAGGTGTAAGAGTACAGGAGTGTGAAAAAGGACAGGCATGTGTAAGAGTACAGGATGCGTAAAGTACAGGTATGTGTAAGAAAAGGGCGTGTAACAGTACAGGCTTGAGTTATAGTACAGGAGTGTGTAACAGTATGGGCATGTTAAGAGACAGGCGTGTAAAAGAGACGGGGCAGTGTGTAACGTACAGGCAGGTTGGCAACAGGCAGGGGTGTAAACAGTACGGCATGGTAAGATAAGGCAGTAAGAGTACAGGAGTGTGTAACAGTACGGGCCCGTGTGTAAAGTACAGGCTAAAGTACATAATTTTGTAAGATACAGGCAGTCTAAAGTCAGGCAGTGCGTAAGAGTACGGGCAGTGAAAACAGTAAGGCAGGGGAAACAGTACGGGCATGGGGTAACAGTACGACTGTGTAACAGTACAGGCAGTGTTAACGTACAGGCAGTGTGTAACGACAGGTGTGAAAACATACGGGCAGTGTGTAAGAGAAACAGGAGGTAAAAGAGTACGGGCAGTGTAAAGTACAGGCAGTAATAGTACAGGCAGTGTGTGACAGTACAGGCAGTGTGTAACAGTACAGGCAGTGTGTAAGAGTACAGGCAGTGTGTAAGAGTACAGGCAGTAATAGTACAGGCAGTGTATAAGAGTACAGGCAGTAATAGTACAGGCAGTGTGTAACAGTACAGGCAGTGTGTAACAGTACAGGCAGTGTGTAACAGTACAGGCAGTGTGTAACAGTACAGGCAGTGTGTAACAGTACAGGCAGTGTGTAACAGTACAGAGTGTGTAACAGTACAGGCGTGTGTAACTTACAGGCATGTGTAACAGTACAGGCAGTGTGAAAACAGTACAGCAGTGTTAACAGTACAGACAGTGTGTAAAGTACAGACAGTTTTAAAACGTACACAGGGGTGTAAATACAGGCAGTGTGTAACAGTACATGTGTAACATTACAGGCATGTGTAACAGTACAGTTGAAAACATACGGGCAGTGTTAACAGTACAGGCAGTTGTAACATACGGGCTGTGTAACAGAAGGCAGTGTGTAACAGTACAGGCAGTGGAAACGTACGGGCATGGTAACAGTACAGGCAGGTGTAACAGTACGGCAGGTGTAAC
>NC_069468.1:26334970-26575613 GCF_026875155.1 Cherax quadricarinatus
CTTAGCAAGATGTTCAGTGAGGTGTTGAACTGTTGATGGCAGCAGACCCAAGATGATGTTCACCTGAAACTTACTAATGAACTTTTGCACTTTCACTTGTAAGTAAGACAAAGCCAGAGGACTACAGAATAGCGGTCACTGTCTCATACAGACCTTCCCTAATATAGAAGCAATCTTGTTGCTATTTCTTAGCTTAATGGTCACTTAACTGCTCGAGAGAGAGGTCTTTTCAAGCCTCAAAAGAATTAAAAAATGAATTAAGGGCCACAGTGTCTCATAAGAGGTTCTCCGCACTGAACATTTTGTGCATTGAAAGTAACAAACTTAGACAAACAAATTTTGAACTTTTGGACGATTTTGCTATGTGGGAGGCTAAAAAAATATTTTTAGTCTTTGTGTATTTGATGAGTGTATTTTCTTTATTTCTTAACATGTATTTTAAAAATATATGTATTTTAGAGAACATGACAGTAAACTTACGATTTCATTTTCCTAAAAATTCCTGCTTATTCAACATAATGTTTACAAAGTTCGGTTATTGCAAAAGTTTTTCACAGTGTTAATTTTAACATTCATGCTTTATTCAACCACTACGGTATTTAACAATAACATCTTATGTCCTTTAGAGGAGGAATTGTAAATTGCGGGATCTCAAACACCCGTCATCATCCTAAGCTTCACTGAATTCTGTTTAAAACATTCTTCCATTTTCCTCTAGTAGTGAGGGTGAGGGACTGCGAGGCGCCTCGCAAGTGGAAAAGCCTAGAGCCTCTCCGTCTAAATCCCGCACAGTCCACCACTCTTCTGATAAGCTCCTCCATGATTTTGTATACTATACATGCCAGGGACACTACTCTGTAGTTTAATGTTGCCTGTCTCCTTCCATGAGAATTTGGACTACATTTACCGTCTTCAACATCTCAGGTAGTTGCCTTGTTTCGATAGGTGTGAAGATTGTTAGTGACACAGTTCTCTGCTACCTCTCTCACGATCCACGGAGAGATGTCCGGCCCCACCACCGTCTGACTGGAAGCTTGGAGGGCTGGAAAAACTGCAAAACGAAGCAATGAGGATCATCCTAGGATGCCCTCGTACTGCCAAAATTTTAAATATGCGGAAAGAACTTATATTCTAAGCATTAGAGATCATGTTACTGAAAGAAATATCCTTATTGGGGTCATTATGCTTAGGTTAACCCATTCAAACCCCTGCACAGAAGCCCTCCAAACTTTCCTCAGCACTGGTGAACATCCTTCCAGATGGATCGAAAAAACTGGAGCCGACCTCCGCATGAACCAGCTACATGATCTATGTCAAGTTAGGCAACAGAGACACTTCCCTGCTCCATGGGATATTACCCCATTCCAAAGTACCATTCCTCCATTTCCTCCCCCCCCCCCCCCAAACTCTTTTTAAATCACAACCAAAGCTTCGTCTTGGAGCCACACATGATGCCTTAAGCTATATTGATAACTTAGTCACACAAATTATTCACAAATTATTTAGTTGATGGTTCTGTTCACCAGTCCACTGGTGCAGCTGGTAGTGCTGCTGTCATACAGAGTGATGGCTCTCATAAAGAAATTGGAGCACGCATCAATAACTGGGCTCTACCCTTCAAACACAACTGTTTGCCATACTCCTTGCACTCAAATGCGTCCATGTATCTAAGGTTGAGGTTGACACTTTAATTGTAACTGATTCTCTGTCATCCATAAATGCTCTCAACTCATTAAGTATAAATTGTGGCATGCTTGTGTCAGAAGCCAGACATAGGTATGGTAAGATTGTGGACAGTGGAGTTAGAGTGCACATGCTGTGGATTCCATCTCACATTGGTCTTCAGATGCATGATAGAACTGATAAATTGGCTAAGCTGTATGCTTTCAAAGAGGGGGTAGATTACAATCTTGGGTTGTCAGTTAGCAGTTTGAGAACAATAATACGAAAACAACTTCAATTGAACTTTATTAACTTAGGGAGATTGACACAAGTCAGTCCATCTATCATCATTCCATCATGCAGGAGGAGCCACATGTCTATGGTGCATCCAACAAAATAAGCAGACTCTTGGATGTCACTACCCGGCTCCGGGCTCCGGCTGGGTTACAAGTATCTATGGCAGGTTAAATCACCCCACCAGATGTAGACCAAACGAAATGTAAACTTTGCCAGATGGACTATTGTCACACCTGCGTCATTATGTACTGGAGTGCGATCAAATTAACGAATTTAGAAACAACTCACTCAGAAATGTTCAAGAAATGGCAAAGTATTTTATCCACAGTGGTATATTACAGACCATTCTGGAGAAATACCCTGACTTTGCTAGCTGTAAATAAAGCATTACCACGTGCGTGCGTGCGTGTGTGTGTGTGTGGTGGTGTGTGTGTGTTGTGTGTGTGTGTGTGTGTGTGTGTTTGTGTGTATGCAATATTTGTACGCTCGTGTGCATATGTCTGGAGTGCGCCCTCGTGTGTGTATGAGTGTGCGCGCGCACTCATATATGTGTATGACCCACTTAATATTTGTATTTATAACTCATTACAATTGTGACCAGGTGTGGATGTATCAGTGGCTCATTACTTTGTAATTTGTTCATGACTGTAACCATGTATAGGAGTGAAGCTGATTCATTACCTTTGTAACTTTCCATGATTGTGACCAGATCTACCTGGGGTTCATTACCTTTGTAACCAATTCAGCTATCATAACTTTGGGTCCAGTCCCTGGACCCATTATGTACCTCTGCAGTCTTTTGACTACCACCCACAAGATGGGTATGGGGTGCATAATAAAGATGTTAAACTAACCACCGCTTTTGAGGAATCTAGTTCACTTAGTAACCTCTTTACCTTTTCCTCCGTTGTTTGTCGTGTGTCCAGCACTTGTTGGTGTACACTTCCTAATCCGGTTTACTGGAATCCATTCTGTCTCCACTGAAAATACTTCTTTAAATCTCGTGCTGAGTTCATCACATACTTCTCGGTCGTTTCTTGTGAACTCCCCTCCTTCCTTCCTCAGTCTGATAACCTGGCCCTTGATTGTTGTTTTCCTTCTGATGTGGCTAAAGAACAGCTTTGGATCAGATTTGGCTTTCAGTGTTTTGCCATTCTCGTATTGTCGCTGGGCCTTCCCTCTTATCCATGCATATCTATTTCTAGCTTCTATACTTTTTCCATTCTCTAGCGCACTTAGTTTTGGCCCCCACGCCTTTCGGTGAGCCAATGTCTCGTTCTGGTCTTCCCATTGTTTCTATTGCCTTTTGGTACGAACCTCTCCTCTGCCTCCTCGCATTTTGTGGTCACGAATTCCATCATTTCATTTACTGTTTTTCCCACCAGTTCTATTTCCCACTGTACCTCATGCAGGAAATTCCTCACGCCTTTGTAGTCCCCTATTTTGTAGTGTGGCTTCTCCCATCCTACTCGTGCTAATTCACTCTCTACTCTTAACTCTATAATATATTTGAAGCTCAAGGACACTAATGACAGAAGGATAGTACCTCGCTGGATAATTACTATCTGGAAACGTGATGAAATCGATTCCCAATTCTGATAGGAACGTGATATAGCAACGTGATATACACTCATCGTTAATTACTGCCTAATACGGTCGTGTTATAACATGAGATGAGTCCGTGTGAACAAATATTTGTAATAATCTCACTTCTAAATTGCAACCTTCAACTTTCAATCACTTTCTCACCTTCCCTCGCTCCTCTTCCACCTGCGCAACTCTACTCCCAGGGTTCCAGTAATAAAGTTATCTATTTCATTTCAAATCGATAATTTGACTGGATTTTGAACACACACACACACACACACACACACACACACACATTTTTCTATATACACCTTTTAATGTTTGTCTTTTTTCTGTGTCTTTCTCTCCCTAAAAAGCCTTTAAGCTGCAGGGAACTGGAAAGTTGTAGGCAGTTTGCGTCACTTTCCATCTGTGTTGATGACGCTTGACCAAGTCTATTGTCTTGGGTTAAGCCTTGCTATCTACTGAAACATTTCTTTTAATAAACAGCAGAGACTCTCGAGGTGCCTTCCTCAGCTCTTTGCAATGTTGTGTCCTGGCTTATTGCAACTCTAAATCTTGCTGCTGTGGGGTGTTGCAAATGTATGTCAGTATTCATGTTGATATATGCAGTTGTGGTTTTGCAGTGAGGAAGAGAGAGAGGGGGGAGAGAGAGAAGTAGAAAGAGAGAGAGAGCGAGAGCGAGAAAAGAGAGAGAGAGAGAGAGAGAGAGAGAGAGAGAGAGGAGAGAGAGAGAGAGAGAGAGAGAGAGAGAGAGAGAGCTGATGTAGGTAACAGGTCTTAGCTTGTCAATAAAGCTAGGGATACTAGATAAAGAAAAAGGGAAAAAGAGGAAAAATAAAGAAAAAGAGAAAGGAAAAAAAGAGCAAGACATCCTATTGGAGCAAGTGTTCCACAGGAAGCGTGCTGGGACCATTGTTATGGAATGTCTACTTCAACGACCTTCTTCATCTCATCCCAGAATCCCATGCATATGCAGACGACTGTACACTGACATTCACTTATCCATGAGAAGAAATGCCAGCTGCTCTAAGCTACACCAATCACCAGCTAAGAGCTATATCAGCTTGGGGGAACAGATAACAAGTAACATTTGCACCTGAGAAAACAAATGATGATCGTTTCTAGGCACCATGATGGTAATGCTGGTGCAGTAGTAAGGATGAATGGGAGGGTGTTGGCACCTGGAGAAGAAGTTGATATCCTTGTGGTGAAATCTGACTCCAAACTGACCATGAAGAACCAAGTTGTAAATCTTGCAAACAAGGCAGCAACGAAGCTTACAGAACTTCACTGTATCTCACGTCTGCTTGACAGTAGGGGTTACATGATTCTGTATGAATCACAAGTACGCTTACACCTTGAGTATGCTCCACTTTCTTGGTTTGCCTGTCCCCCCTCTCATCTGCGACTGCTTGACAGAGTACAGAACAGAGCAAGACGTCTCATCTTTCTCCTGGACCAATTCTGGATAGATCTGTCATTTCAGCAGAGCCTTCAACACATGCTGTGTGCCATGCTCACCAATGGGTCCTTCTTGAGTTAGTTTTCCAGTATCTATCTCTCGATTCTGTGCTGCAGTTACTAGTTGTCAAAGGCACTTGTCGATAGACACTTGACCTGATATTATTTTTTTTGTGTGTAGTTGATGCTATGTGGGTAGTAGTAGTAGAAGTAGAAGTAGTAGTAGTAGTAGTAGTAGTAGTAGTTACGGCGTGTGTGTGTTAGAAGAAGTTGACACACATACAGGACACTTTGACCGTGTAGGTCACTCAGCTTTCATAGCCATAGAGAAAATATATACAACTTTCACAATAAAACCAAGAACAAACTTTAATATTAAAAGCAACTAACATAAACACTCAATACAATGTGTGTGTGTGTGTGTGTGTGTGTGTGTGTGTGTGTGTGTGTGTGTGCAGTAAGATCGCAGTAAACAGGTGGTATCACAATATGCAGAACAATCACTGCGAAAAAATAGTGAAATTCCAATCACTTTCTTGACGTCTCACATTATCAATGAACTATCAAAATAAAACATCAACAGGAAGGCATATAAGGGCAAGACTACACCTCACAGACGAGTCACAACAAGACTACACCTCACAGACGAGTCACAACAAGACTACACCTCACAGACGAGTCACAACAAGACTACACCTCACAGACGAGTCACAACAAGACTACACCTCACAGACGAGTCACAACAAGACTACACCTCACAGACGAGTCACAACAAGACTACACCTCACAGACGAGTCACAACAAGACTACACCTCACAGTCGCGTCACAACAAGACTACGCCTCACAGTCGCGTCACAACAAGACTGCACCTCACAGTCGCGTCACAACAAGACTACACCTCACAGACGAGTCACAACAAGACTACACCTCACAGACGAGTCACAACAAGACTACACCTCACAGACGAGTCACAACAAGACTACACCTCACAGACGAGTCACAACAACAAGACTACACCTCACAGACGAGTCACAACACCAAGACTACGCCTCACAGTCGCATCACAACAAGACTACACCTCACAGTCGTGTCACAACAAGACTACACCTCACAGTCGTGACACAAGACTACACCTCACAGTCGCATCACAACAACACTACACCTCACAGTCGTCACACAGTACACCGCAGTCACAACAGAACACCACACAGCGAGTCACACAAGACTACACCACAGCGTCACAACAAGGCTACACCTCACAGTCGTGTCACAACAAGACTACACCTCACAGTCGCGTCACAACAACACTACACCTCACAGTCACGTCACAACAAGACTACACCTCAACAGTCGTGTCACAACAAGACTACACCTCACAGTCGCATCACAACAACACTACACCTCACAGTCACGTCACAACAAGACTACACCTCACAGTCGTGTCACAACAAGACTACACCTCACAGTCACGTTACAACAAGACTGCACCTCACAGTCGTGTCACAACAACAAGACTACACCTCACAGTCACGTTACAACAAGACTGCACCTCACAGTCGTGTCACAACAAGACTACACCTCACAGTCACGTTACAACAAGACTACACCTCACAGTCACGTCACAACAAGACTACACCTCACAGTCGCGTCACAACAAGACTACACCTCACAGTCACGTTACAACAAGACTACACCTCACAGTCGTGTCACAACAACAAGACTACACCTCACAGTCACGTCACAACAAGACTACACCTCACAGTCGTGTCACAACAGACTACACCTCACAGCCTTACAACAAGACTACACTCAGTCACTAACAACAAGACTACACCTCACAGTCATGCCACAACAAGACTACACCTCACAGTCGTGCCACAACAAGACTACACCTCACAGTCGCATTACAACAAGACTGCACCTCACAGTCGCGTCACAACAAGACTACACCTCACAGTCACGCCAAAACAAGACTCACTCACAGATCGTCACAAAGACTACACCTCACAGTTGCGTCACAAGACAACACCTCACAGTCACGCCACAACAATAAGACTACACCTCACAGTCACGCCACAACAATAAGACTACACCTCACAGTCGTGTCACAAGACTACACCTCACAGTCGCGTCACAACAACAAGACTACGCCTCACTGTCGCGTCACAACAACAACACTACACCTCACAGTCACGTCACAACAACAAGACTACACCTCACAGTCACGTCACAACAATAAGACTACACCTCACTGTCACGTCACAACAACAACACTACACCTCACAGTCGCGTCACAACAAGACTATGCCTCACAGTCACGTCACAACAACAACACTACACCTCACAGTCACGTCACAACAGCAAGACTACACCTCACAGTCACATCACAACAATAAGACTACACCTCACAGTCACATCACAACAACAACACTACACCTCACAGTCGACGTCACAACAACAAGACTACACCTCACAGTCACGTCACAACACAACGACTACACCTCAACAATCAACTGTACACCACAACACAAACTCACCTCACGTCATGTCACAAAAGACTACACCTCACTGTCACGTCACACAAACACTAACCTCACAGTCCGTCACAACAACAAGACTACACTCACACAGTCACTACAACAACTCACCTCGACTCATGTGAAACACATCTGCCGTAAAACTTACCCAAGGTCATAAAATTTTACTTTCTAATGTACATTAAATTTTTTCCAATCTTTACAATTTATTAAAGATCTAGATTTACTTATTAAACCATAACAGAAATTTCATATTTCAAAGAATCTATTTAATAACAACATGAAATTCTATTATTCTGTCACTTCTTATGAAATTCTTATTTATACATGACTTTACAACTTTCTGAGCCTTTTGAAAATTAACTGGATGGTTAAAATCTCTCACATGATTAAACAGAACATTAGAATCTTTTCCAGTTCTTACGCTATATTTATGTTGTTTTAATCTTAGTTCGAGACTTTTACCAGTTTGACAGTAAAGCTTATCACATATTTTACAAGGAATCTTATAAACACACTCGTCAACATTTTGGGAGAATTTTGTATCAAATTTTTTTTTTTAAGTTTCTTGGGTATTTTAGATGATTAGCTATTTCATAATTTTTTGAGATTTTTTCGTCTATGAATTTTGGACTACAAATACGCAAAGCTCGTAAAAACACTGATGAGAATACCGACAGTTTATCTCTGTCCTGATGTGAAGAATAATAGGTAGGTAGTAGATTCGCCTGTACATTCGCCCGTCCGGGCCTTTTCCAAGAGGTAGCCCGGCCTTTGCTCCCTTTCGTGGGAGTGTCTCAGACGAATGTTTGCCATGAGAGGAGGTACTTCCTCGTCTTCTAGGACGAGCTGTCCCCAGGCCTAGCCCCATTCCCTGCCCCCATGGGGCTTGGTGGGGAAAGTTAGGCACCTTGGGCTGCCACAAACCCTGCCCACCCTGGGCACGAAGGGTGTGGCAGCTACGTAGCAGCAGACTGTCTGGAGGTGCAAAGGCAGCAAACACTACAGGATCCTTTTAGAGCCACACCCCAGCTTTGGGCCAAAGCCCAAGTGCTGGGGAAGCTCAAGAATGCCTCTTGCTGTGAGTGTTGCTGCTGCTACTTTACTTGTCTGTTGCACTCCTTCAGTGTACACAGGAAAAGTTATCTGTTTGTTTTCTGTAAATTTTAAATTTAAAATCAGTTACAGTTAATAATTAAAACATCTAGAAAAGGCAATGAGTTATTTTCTTCGAACTCAACAGTAAAGTTTATAGAATGAGCTAAACTATTTAATTTAACAAGGAAATGGTTTATATCTACATTTATAAACACAAGACACAAAATACCATCAACATATCTATACTACTTAGCTCTGTTAGGAAGGATTGTGTTAAGCAATCTTGTTTCACAAAAATCAATGTATAAATTGTTAAGAACAGGCGAGAGAATTTCCCATTGCCATACCAAACTTCTGAGAGTAAAACTCGTCACTAAACACAAATTTTGCATCAATACAAAGTTTAATAATTTTAATGATAGGAACTGACAAAAGTCAAGACTGGTAAAAGTCTTCAACTAAGATTAAAACAACATAAATATAGCATTAGAAGTGGACAAGATTCTAATGTTCTGTTTATTCATGCAAGAGATTTTAACCATCCAATTGATTTTCAAAAAGTTGAGAAAGTTGTATTATGCAAGTCTATGGTCGACAGAAATATAATAGAATCATGTTTCATAAAAAGCAGTTTTAAAAATAATATGAATATTTCTTTTGGTTTATTTAAATTAGATTCTTTCATAATTAATAAAATTTGGGAAAAATTTAATGATATATTAGACTAGTAAAAACTTAATGCTTGGGTAGAGTATCAGTTGTCTTTCACAGAGTCGGGTGTTGTGACGTGACTGTGAAGTGTAGTCTTGTTGTTGTGACGTGACTGAGGTGTAGTCTTGTTGTTGTGACGTGACTGAGGTGTAGTCTTGTTGTGACGTGGAAATTCACTATTCTTGCACAGTGGTTATTCTGCATATTGTGACACCACCTGTTTACTGTGACTTTATTGCATATAGTATATATATATATATTTATTATATATATATATATATATATATATATATATATATTATATTTTATGTATATATGTGTGTGTGTGTGGTGTGTGTGTGTGTGTGTGTGTGTGTGTGTGTGTGTGTGTGTGTACTCACCTAGTTGTACTCACCTAGTTGAGGTTGCGGGGGTCGAGTCCGAGCTCCTGGCCCCGCCTCTTCACTGATCGCTACTAGGTCACTCTCCCTGAGCCGTGAGCTTTATCATACCTCTGCTTAAAGCTATGTATGGATCCTGCCTCCACTACATCGCTTCCCAAACTATTCCACTTACTGACTACTCTGTGGCTGAAGAAATACTTCCTAACATCCCTGTGATTCATCTGTGTCTTCAGCTTCCAACTGTGTCCCCTTGTTACTGTGTCCAATCTCTGGAACATCCTGTCTTTGTCCACCTTGTCAATTCCTCTCAGTATTTTGTATGTCGTTATCATGTCCCCCCTATCTCTCCTGTCCTCCAGTGTCGTCAGGTTGATTTCCCTCAACCTCTCCTCGTAGGACATACCTCTTAGCTCTGGGACTAGTCTTGTTGCAAACCTTTGCACTTTCTCTAGTTTCTTTACGTGCTTGGCTAGGTGTGGGTTCCAAACTGGTGCCGCATACTCCAATATGGGCCTAACGTATACGGTGTACAGGGTCCTGAACGATTCCTTATTAAGATGTCGGAATGCTGTTCTGAGGTTTGCTAGGCGCCCATATGCTGCAGCAGTTATTTGGTTGATGTGCGCTTCAGGAGATGTGCCTGGTGTTATACTCACCCCAAGATCTTTTTCCTTGAGTGAGGTTTGTAGTCTCTGACCCCCTAGACTGTACTCCGTCTGCGGCCTTCTTTGCCCTTCCCCAATCTTCATGACTTTGCACTTGGTGGGATTGAACTCCAGGAGCCAATTGCTGGACCAGGTCTGCAGCCTGTCCAGATCCCTTTGTAGTTCTGCCTGGTCTTCGATCGAGTGTATTCTTCTCATCAACTTCACGTCATCTGCAAACAGGGACACCTCAGAGTCTATTCCTTCCGTCATGTCGTTCACAAATACCAGAAACAGCACTGGTCCTAGGACTGACCCCTGCGGGACCCCGCTGGTCACAGGTGCCCACTCTGACACCTCGCCACGTACCATGACTCGCTGCTGTCTTCCTGACAAGTATTCCCTGATCCATTGTAGTGCCTTCCCTGTTATCCCTGCTTGGTCCTCCAGTTTTTGCACCAATCTCTTGTGTGGAACTGTGTCAAACGCCTTTTTGCAGTCCAAGAAAATGCAATCCACCCACCCCTCTGTCTCTTGTCTTACTGCTGTCACCATGTCATAGAACTCCAGTAGGTTTGTGACACAGGATTTCCCGTCCCTGAAACCATGCTGGCTGCTGTTGATGAGATCATTCCTTTCTAGGTGTTCCACCACTCTTCTCCTGATAATCTTCTCCATGATTTTGCATACTATACATGTCAGTGACACTGGTCTGTAGTTTAATGCTTCATGTCTGTCTCCTTTTTTAAAGATTGGGACTACATTTGCTGTCTTCCATGCCTCAGGCAATCTCCCTGTTTCGATAGATGTATTGAATATTGTTGTTAGGGGTACACATAGCGCCTCTGCTCCCTCTCTCAATACCCATGGGGAGATGTTATCTGGCCCCATTGCCTTTGAGGTATCTAGCTCACTCAGAAGCCTCTTCACTTCTTCCTCGGTTGTGTGCACTGTGTCCAGCACTTGGTGGTGTGCCCCACCTCTCCGTCTTTCTGGAGTCCCTTCTGTCTCCTCTGTGAACACTTCTTTGAATCTCTTGTTGAGTTCTTCACATACTTCACGGTCATTTCCTGTTGTCTCTCCTCCTTCCTTCCTTAGCCTGATTACCTGGTCCTTGACTGTTGTTTTCCTCCTGATGTGGCTGTACAATAGTTTCGGGTCAGATTTGGCTGTCGCTGCTATGTCATTTTCATATTGTCTTTGGGCCTCCCTTCTTATCTGTGCATATTCGTTTCTGGCTCTACGACTGTTCTCCTTATTCTCCTGGGTCCTTTGCCTTCTATATTTCTTCCATTCCTTTCCATTTCTTCCATTGTGTGTGTGTGTGTGTGTGTGTGTGTGTGTGTGTGTGTCATGCCGAATAGGTAAAACTTGCGATTTTGGCTTAAATAAGTAACAACGCTGTTTTTCCGAATAAGGAAAGCGAGAATTTGTGTACGCAATAATTTCGCAAAAAATCGTTCTGTATCTAATGAAAAAAAATATATTTCATTGTGTCTTTTTATTATCAAATTATTGCAAATTTATCTAAAATATATTTAGTTGGATTAGGCTAAATTAAATTGAGCTTGTTATAATAAGGTTGGTAAGTTTTCTAAGGTTCTTTTGGTACAAAATTATTAAATTTTACATTAACTTAAATGAAAAAATGTATTTTTAAACATGTAAGAGAAAATTTTAGAAAAGACTCAGTTTTAAATGTATTCTTGGTAATTGACCAATTTTACCTATTCGGCACGACACATATATATATAATCTATTTCAGTAAAGCGTGGCTGTCAGTGTCTTCATTTTGCACCTTGACTACCAACTATTAATCTACATCATGCTGGTGGCGGCAACAGCAACAGCCAATCAGCAGCAGCAGCAGCAAATTTTAGCAGCCGCCGCAGCAGCCGCCGCCGCCGCCGCAGCAGCAGCAGCGCCGCCGCCACTCTCCGCTCCGCAAACATTAAACTGAACTACACTATATATGTCCATAAACGGAAAGTTTTATGTTTAGTTTTGTTGGGGAGTGAGAGCATCAAACTGGACACTAGACAACTACACGGAATTTATTTAACAAAATATTCAAGGGACCGATACAACAGAACAATATTACGAAGCCACACAACAAAACAGTACCACCAGAAAGATACCATAAATGGTTCTTTGAAGTGTTTTCTCTCTACCATCCATTGTTTGGTTACTAACCAGTTCGTAATGTAACGCTGGTTCAATGAATGAAGAATGTTGACGGGGACTTGAACAAGCTGCTTGGTTACAAACTTTATGCTAAATGTTGGGTATGCAAGATATTAGCGTTTTTTTTTTACTACATCAGCTTTACAGTGTGGGTGGGGGAGCATCTGAGGCAGCAGTGTCTCATTGTTTCAACTTGTGTCTTCGTGTTATTCCTCGCGTCACGGTAGGATTTGTTTACAGTCCCGCTAGTGATTTCACAAGTTTATAACAACTGTTTATGAACTCAATGTGGTAGGATAGCTTATTGATAACTAGTATTTTTTTTTACACATCAGCCGTTTCCGAGGGATGGTACCCAAAAAGATACTCAGAAAGAAAAAACGTTCATCATTCGACACTTTCACCATCACTCATATATAATCACTGTCTTTGCAGAGGCTCTCAGATACGATAGCTTAGATGTCCCTCCAAACTGCCAATATCCCATCTCCTCCTTTAAAGTGTAGGCACTGTACTTCCCATTTCCAGTACTCAAGTCCAGCTAACAAGTTTCCCTGAATCTCTTCACAAAATATTACCCTGCCCACACTCCAACAGCTCGTCAGGTCCCAAAAACCATTCCTCTCCATTCACTCCTAACACACTCACGCACACTTGCTAGAAGTCCAAGCCCCTCTCCCACAAAACCTTTACCTCCTCCCTCCAACCTTTTGGGACGACCTTCCCCTACAGATTTATACGTTCTCCAAGTCATTCTACTTTGATTCATTCTCTCTAAATGACCAAACCACCTAAACCCCTCTTCAGCCCTCTAATACTTTTAGTAACTCCACACCTCCTCCTAATTTCCACACTACGAATTCCCTGCATAATATTTACACCACACATTGCCCTTAGACACAATATCTCCACTGCCTCCAGCCGCTTCCTCGCTGCAGCATTTACACCCAAATATCTGAAAGTCACTTCTTCCATACTCCCTCCCTCTAATGTGACATCCAAATTTTCTTTTATCTAAATTGTTTGATCCCCTCATCACCTTACTCTTATCTATGTTCACTTTCAACTTTCTACCTTTACACACCCTTCCCAAACTCGTCCACTAACCTTGGCAATTTTTCTTTAGAATCCCCCAAAAGCAAAAAGTAACTGTGTCAGCTCCCATTTTGTATTTGATTCCCCATAATTTAATCCCACCCCTTTCCCCAACACCCTAGCATTTACTTCTTTTACAACCCCATCCATGACATTACACATCCCTGTCTAAGACTCACCTATACCGGGAAGTAGTCTCCCTCTCTCTACACACCCTAACCTGAGCCTCACTATCCTCATAAAAACTCTTTACAGTATTTAGTAACTTACTACCTATTCCATATACTTGCAACATCTGCCACATTGCTTCCCTATTCACTCTATCATATGCCTTTTCCAAATCCATAAATGCAATGAAAACGTCCCTACTTTATCTAAATACTGTTCACATATATGCTTCGATGTAAACACCTGATCTACACATCCCCTACTCATTCTAAAGCCTCCCTGCTCATCTGCAATCCTTACCTCTGTCTTACCTGTAATTCTTTCAATAATAACCATAATACAAACTTTACCTGGTATACTCAGTAAACTTATTCCCCTATAATTTTTACAATCTCTTTTGTCATCTTCCCTTTATATAAAGGAATTATAGAAGCTCTCTGCCAATCCCTAGGTACCTTCCCCTCTTTCATACATTTATTAAACAAAAATACCAACCACTCAAACACTATATCCCCCCCCCCTGCTTTTAACATTTCTGTCATGATCCTTTCAGTTTCAGCTGCTTTACCCCCTTTCATTCTACGTAATGCCTCACGTACCTCCCCCACACTCACATCCTGCTCTTCTTCACTCCTAAAAGATGGTATACCTCCCTGGCCAGTGCATAAAATTACCACCTCCATTTCTTCGTCGACATTTAAAAGTTCCTCAAAATATTTCCCCCATCTACCCAAAACCTCCATCTCCCCATCTACTAACTCCCCTACTCTGTTTTTAACTGACAAATCCATTCGTTCCCTAGACTTTTTTAACTTGTTCATCTCACTCCAAATTTTTTTCTTATTTTCATTAAAATTTCTTGACAGTACCTCTCCCACTCTCCTTTTGCACTCTCTCACCACTCTCTTCACCTTTCTCTTACTCTCCATATACTCTGCTCTTCTTATAACACTTCTGCTTTGTAAAAACCTCTCAAACTACATTTTTCTCTTTAATCACACCCTTTACTTCATCATTCCACCAATAACTCCTCTTTCCTCCTGCCCCCACCCTCCTATAACCACAAACTTCTGTCCCACATTCTAATACTGCATTTTTAAAACTATTCCAACCTTCTTCAACCCCCCCCACTACTCATACTTGCACTAGCCCACCTTTCTGCCAATAGTTGTTTATATCTCACCCTAACTTCCTCCTCCCTTGGTTTTTACACTTTCACCTCCCTCTTACTTGTTGTTGCCATATTCCTTTTATCCCATCTACCTCTCACCAATATGAAATAAATCATGATTTAAATGCTTAAAGTGCCCTGATCTTTTTTTTGCTTTTCCAAATTATCTTTGTTTACTTTGGGTCTAAATCACACCTTTGTTGGAATTTCAAACGTCCTAATATCCGTTCAAGATAGCCTCAAATAAAAAAAAAAAAAAAAGCCCCGGATATTGATTAAATTTCAAACTTTTCTCGGAGTGTGTTGACCATCTGTGAAATCTTCTCTACTTGAGTCCTGGGTACACCCCTGGCACCACTGGCACCCATGGCACCACTGGCAATAAGAGGAGGCACACTACCACCACTAGGACCACCACTTGCCACCACCTCCACCTACCACGACGACCACCTAGCACCACCACCACCTACAACCACCACTTACCACCGCCTCCACCTACCACCACCACCACCTACCACCATCTGCCGCCACCCACCACCCCACTACCTACCACCATCACCTGCCACCACCCACCACCTACCACCAAGACCACCTACCACCAACTACCACCACCACCTTCCACCACCACCTGCCACCACAACCACCTACCACCACCACGGATCACCACCTACCACCACCACCTCCTACCACCAGCTACCACCACAACCACCTACCACCACAACCACCTACCACCACCACCACCACCACCACCTACCACCAGCTACCACCTACCACCGCCACCTACCACTACCTCCACCTACCATCTGTCATCACCACCACCTACAACCACCACCTCCTACTACCAGCTACAACCTACCATCACCACCACCTACCACTACCACCAGCTACCACCTACCACCACCACCCACCACTACCATCTCCTAACACCACCTACCACAACCAGCACCACCACCTAAGAATACTACCACCACCACCACCAACCACTCCACCCACCCACCTACCACCAGCACCCTCACTTACCACCACCACCTCCTACACCTACACCTACCACCACCGCCTACCACCTACCACCACCTCCACCGCCTACCACCAACACCTACCTCCACCACCTACCACCACCACTATCACCACCTACGACCATCACCACCACTTACCTCAACCACCTACCACCCTCATCCTCCACCACCCAACACCACCACCTCCTACCACCAGCTACAACCTACCATCACCACCATCACCACTACCTCTACCACCAGTTACCACCACGCACCACTACCATCGCCTAACACCACCTACCACAACCAGCACCACCACCTAACACTACTACCACCACCACTACCACCGCCACCACCTACGACCAGCACCCCCACTTACCACCACCACCCTCACCTACCAACACCGCCTACCACCACCTACCTACCTCTACCACCACCACTATCACCACCTACGACGACCACCACCACCACCCCTAAGTACAACCCCCACTTACCACCGCCACCTACCAACACCACCACCACCTACCACTACCACCCGAGAGTGTATACCCAACACCAGCCTGGGTAATGAACCAGTAACATAGTTTTACATCTGCTCAAGACGTTAATGAGGAGGAGGCAAATGAAGTGGGTCTATTATAAGATCATCCAGAGAGAGAGAGAGAGAGAGAGAGAGAGAGAGAGAGAGAGAGAGAGAGAGAGAGAGAGAGAGAGAGAGAGAGAGAGAGAAGCAGACGTCCTGAGATCTTATTGTCAATATCGAAGCTATCTGCAAGGAAGGATAAGGTGCAGTTTTAAATATTTAATTCTATCTGTGTTGTTGTTGAATTATAACCATTGATGTTTAATGTTTTCAATAAAATTCCGTTACAATCTTTCCGTGTCTGGGGAAATGAGAAGTATAAACGAAGGCGAGTGCAGCTCCGATTCATGAGATCAAGAGACCTTCACCTCTTATGGGTGAGTTTGATGATTTGTAGAGAACTGACATAGGTGTGTGTGTGTGTGTATTTTATATACACAGGGAAATTCTAATACACACATGGAGTTACTAATCTACAGTGAGCTCTTGGTACACACTCATTCACCGTAACCCATCCACACATCAAAATATATTTTTGTTAACACTACAGAAGATCTGTCAAGTTTACCAGAAGTAAAATTTGATGTATGGGATGGTGTAATTATAATTTATAAAATTATAGATAGAATAACAAGCAAAATCTTGCTTAGATTGCATGCAGTCTCTGTAGAAAATGGTCCCATGGGTCGTGTGTGGACTTTCAGCAATCGACCACTAATAATATTAAATCAGAAAAATGATTTTGGGTCTGTTCAAGCGAGAGGCATCTATGGAAGAAAATTACATCTATATTTAAAGACAGGAACACCAACAAAACATATCCTTCTCAGAAAACTTGACAGTCTTGTATAACAGCTGCGAAAATAAAAGGAGTGGGTCAGATGGAGTTGTCACCCCAGATGCTGGTGCTGTCCTGGAGGACAGAGCACCAGATGGAGATAGTAGTCCTATTAACAAAACAGGTAAAGACAAAGATATACGAATTCCAGAGTTACAAAGTAGCAATACTGCTGGAGATGGAATAAAAGGGGACGATGCTTCAGGGAATAGTTTTGATACTTTATCAGTTAAAACTGGTGAGGCACTAATATTACTGGTGAGGCACTAATGTTAGTACAGGGTAGCCACAACCACTCCAGAGATGGAGGGTTTTAGTGTCAGGAAGGACAAAAAATGGCAATAAGCGACAGAAATCTTACACCAACTCAAAACACTTCTGGAGTGGAGGCACAGTGGCCTCCTCTCCAGAGCAACAGATATTAATGTCAGCAACCAAAGCCTTCCCTATATACCATCAATACAACGACATTTGCCTTTGCAAATATACAGGGTCTAGAACCATTGTTACACTCCAAGTATTGTAACCACTATTTCCTTCTGGTTAGAGCATAACAACTTTGGTCAGAGAGGTTAGGGTAATAGTGATCCTCCGGAATGACTAATTTTAATTAAGTATATTCATGATACAACAAAAAGCCAGAAATAATAATATACGAATTATCGTATATAAGTTAAGAATGCATGTTTGTTCTATATTGTCCAAAATATATAAGGCTTTCATAACAGATGATTAGGAGGAGATCCTAGATATAACATATATACAGAGATTACTTTAATGTATAAAGTCTTATTTCCCAATTGGAAGCAGTCAGAATAAAATAGAATATGTCCAGGCCGGATAATGAACCTTGGCCAGTTACCAGAGACGAGCAGGAGTGTTCTCGTTGGCTGCTACTTCTTCACTGCTCGTCCCTCAACCTTGAGCATACAGGTCAAGTGGGTCACGTGACGTGACTCACCAACACTCAGTAGAGTAGTTGAACATAAAGGGGGAGAAAGGGGGGGAAAGGGGGGTATAACCATCGAACATCACAGCTGACCATACACCGGCACACCGGGCGGCGGGCATGTTACTATACCTCCAATTAAACTTATCATGGCCATGTTACATAAATTATAATAATTGTTAATAAGAATTAGCCTTAATAATACAAGGACGTTCATTTCCAATTTAGCTATTAAAGGAAATAACCGCGATGTAATATTAAAGAAAGGTTAACCATAGGGGCATGACAACCATCAACAAACAAAATACTTTTCATCAGTGGACTGCTCACAGTCACATGCAATGTTTGCGGATTTCACAGAGACCCACATAAAGGATCACTTTGGCAACAAAATATGGATCCCAGGTTATAATCTATTCAGATGCGAGAGGAAACAGGCAACAAGGGAAAGGGAGGAGGGGGACGGGGGTTGGCCTGTAAGTCACAGAGTCTCATATGCCCAGAACTACTAACCACCACCAATGATGTAGTTGAAGCTTCGGCAGTAAAGATTAAAAACCAAAACCTTGCCATTGTGGTTGTATACAAGCCTCCAGATGCAATTTCCCAGCAATTCCAAGAATAACTTTTAAAAATTGACCACTGTCTGCCCGAGACATCTTGCTGCTGGGGGATTTCATCATAAGACACCTAAAACAGAGGAACGTAGCAAATAATGCTTTAGCAGAGATAACCCCAGGAGGTAACTCAGATGAAAATTCACAAACACACGAGCTATTAAATCTTTGCAATAAATTTGCCTTAAACCAGCAAATAATAGAGCCAACAAGACTGGAAAATACACTGGATCTCGTCTTAAGTAACAGTGATGATCTGATACGAAATATAGTAGTATCAAACACATAACAGAGATACAGACATATATATACGCAGTGCTCCTGACCAGCAAAAGGTGGCCAGTTATGAGAGTGTCTTCACAAAATTCATCTTCAGTGACAGAAACATACGGTGGAATCAAGTCAACTATGTCCTAAATGAAACTAGCCGAGATATCCTAAACAACATGGATCCGAACCTTTGCCTAGAAAGAATTAACTCAGTGGCACTTTAGGTATGCTCAAGGCACGATCCTTTAAGAAAAAATAAGAGAGGATGTAAACTAGAAAGATGCTCCCTATACAGGCAAATGCGAAGAATAACAGAGCTACCGAAGGGGGCCAGTATATCTGAACTACGAAGGAAGGCAGTGGTAAGAGAAATAGTAAATATCGAGCTTAAGCTTAAGGAATCATGCAGGAGACAGGAAACTCATGAAGAACTTAAAGCCATAAATAAAACTGAAAGAAACCCTAAATATTTCTTTTCTTATACCAAATGTAATGCAAAAAACATCAAATATTGGATCCCTGCTTAAACGCGATGGGACACACACACAGATGATAGCAAAGGAATGAGTTATATACTAAAGTCCCAGTTTGATTCAGCGTTTAGTGAGCCGTTAATCAGACTAAGAGTTGACAGTCTACATGAACATATGGCCGAGACACAGAATTGGGTCATTTAAAAAATCTTTGATGTTATCCTAACACCACAAGACTTTGAAAAGGCAAATAATGACATGCTCATGCACTCTGCCCCAGGCCAGAACTCGTGGAACTCCAAGAACTGCAAGAAGCCCCTGTCACGTGTCTTCAGCACATGGACACAGGGGTCATCCCACACACATAGACATAGCCCCACTTCACAAAGGTGGCAGTAAAGCAATTGCAAAGAATTACAGGCAGATATAGCACTAACGTTCCATATCACAAAAATCGTCAAGCGAAATCGTCACCCACGTAGATACCCATCAGTTACACAACCCAGGGCAACGTGGGTTTAGAACACACCGCTCCTGCCTGTTCCAGCTACTGGACCACTATGACAATGTCTTTGATGCACTGGAGGACAAACAAAATATAGACGTAGTATATACAGATTTTGCGAAAGCCTTCGACAAGTGCGACCACGATATAATAGCGCAGAAAAATGCGTGATAAAGGAATAACAGGAAATGTTATTAGATGGATGTATAACTTCCTAACAAGTAGAACACAAAGAGTAATATTAAACAGAGTAAAGTCTGAGGCAGTTACAGTGAAAAAGCTCTGTTCCACAAGGCACAGTCCTCGTCCCCATTTTGTTCCATATCCTCATATGACATAGATGTAAGCCACACCCCCCGAATTTGCATGACGGTGTCATCCATAAAAGACACTGCAAGACTCCAGGCGGACATAACCAAATCTTTAAATGGGCTGCAGAAAGCAACATGAAGTTCAAAGAAAAATTTCAGCTACTCCGATATGCAAAACTCGAGGAAATTAAAACTGTATCGGAGTATAAAACAAATTCCAATCACACAATAGAACGAGAAACCAATGTGAAGGACCTGGGAGTGATAATGTCAGAGGATCTCACTTTCAAAGATCGCTACAATGTATCCAACACATCTACTAGAAATATGATAGGATGGATAATGAGAACCTTCAAGACTAGGGATGCTAAGCCCATGATAATTCTCTTCATATCGTTTCTTCTCTCTAGGCTGGAATATTGCTGTACACTAACGGTCCTTTCAAGAAAGGCGAAATTGCAGACCTGACGACTGTACAGATAACTTCCACTGCACACATAAGTACGATAAAGCAAATGACTTTGAACGGTTGAAGTCCCTTGATTTGTATTCATAGGAATGAAAGCGAGAAATATACATGATAATATACACTTGGAAAATCCTAGATGAATTCGTACCAAATTGCACACGGAAATCACTCTCCATGAAAATAAAAGACTCGGCAGGAGATGCAACATTACCGCAGTGAAAAGCAGGGGCGCCACGTGTACACTGAGAGACAACACAATAAGTGTTTGCTGCCCAAGACTGTTGAACTGCCTCCCAGCATACATAAAGGGATTACCAATAGACCTCTGGCTGTCTTCAAGGCACTGGACAGGCACCTAAAGTCAGTACCTGACCAGCCGGACTGTGGTTCGTACGTCTGTTTGCGTAAGGCCAGCAGTAACAGCCTGGTTGATCAGACACTGATCCACCACGAGGCCTTGTCTCAGACCGGGCCGCGGGGGCGTTGACCCCTGAAATCCTATCCAGGAATTTGTACAATCCAGGGCAGCATGGGTTTATGACAAGATGCTCCTGCCGTTCACAACTGTTAGACCATTACGACATGGTCTTGGATGCACTGGAAAACAGGTGAATGCTGTAGTGTACAACAAGTGATCATAGTGTGATAGTGCAGAAAATGTGTGCAAAAATTAATAACTGGAAATGTGGGCACAGTGATATCTCAGTTCTTAAACAGAACTCAGAGTAGCAGTACACAGAATGAAGGCAGAGGCTGCCACTGAAAAACTGTTCCCGAAGGCACAGTACTCGCCCTACTTCTGTTTCTCATTTTCATTTCAGACGTAGGTAAGAATTGAGTCATAGAGCTGTAACATTCTTTGCTGATGACACCAGAATCTCTGAGGTTGGTGTCCGCTGAAGACAGCGAAACTCTAAGAGGATGTAAATCAAATCTTCCAGTGAGCCTCAGACAACAACATGATGTTCAGCGAGGACAAATTTCAGGTGTTCTGCTATGGAAGAATGAAGGAAATAAAAACTGAAACAGGACAAACAAATCATTCAATAGAACGAAAGTTTAATGAGTGAGACTTCGGAACGATGAAATCAGAAGATTTCACATTAAGGATGACATTACTATCATTGCCACCACAAGGAAAATGTTAGGTTGGATAACTAGAACCTTCAAAATAAAGAGGTGCTGAGCCACTAATGTTACTTTTCAAGTCACTTGTTTTCTCCAGTCTAGAACATTGCTGTACACTAACAGCTCCCTGTAAGGCAGGCGTCCACAAAACTCTCACTGCTCGTTTACATTAAGTTAAACATCTGAACAACTGGGAATGCTCAAGGTCCTTGACTGTACTCCTCGGAACGTAGGCGAGAAAGGTAGATAATAATTTACGTATGTAAAAATCCTAGAATGACTGGTCCCAAACCTGCACACAAGAATCATTTTATATAAAAGCAAGACACTTGTCAGACTGTAAAATACTTTCAATAAAAGAGATAAGAGAGATAAGATTTTCTTCGGATTTTTAACCCCGGAGGGTTAGCCACCCAGGATAACCCAAGAAAGTCAGTGCGTCATCGAGGACTGTCTAACTTATTTCCATTGGGGTCCTTAATCTTGTCCTCCAGGATGCGACCCACACCAGTCGACTAACACCCAGGTACCTATTTGCTGCTAGGTGAACAGGACCACAGGTGTAAGTAAACGCGTTGAAATGTTTCCACCCGCCGGGAATCGAACCCGGGCCCTCCATGTGTGAAGCGGGAGCATTAGCCACCAGGCCACCGCCAGGCCACTGCCAGGTCACCGCCAGGCCACCGCCAGGCCACCATCAGGCCAGGCCACCGCCAGGCCAGGCCACCGGGCCACAAGGGCGTGACGAATACACTAAAAGAGAACTAAGGTATCAAGAGGGGGCCTTTTCTTATCAACGCTCTCTCTTGCTACCTTCAAGAGGTAACTTGATAAGTTCCTCATATCGGTTCCTAACGGCCGGGCTGTGATACATACGGGCAGCAGCAAGAACCCAGTTGATAAGGTCATCAACAAAGTGGTGTAATCTGGAACCAGGCTTCGGGGGCCGTGGCCTCCCGTAAACGGTACAAGGTAAACCGCACGAGTAACTCGTCCAGAGTGAAACTCATTCACCGTTATTACAAAAAAAGTGATTTTTAAGATGGTAAGTTTTACTCATTTTGTAATAAAGAGTTCGGGATACATAAATACAACATTAAAATCAATTAATCTTTAATATTATATAAAAAACACACAATCTTTGGTCTAGAGGTATTTGAACTAACATCTGATAATATATACATGTTACAATAATAAATTATAATTAGCATTTTACTAAAATAATAAATAATAATTCGTGACCCTACACAGGGTACAACTCTCTTGACACTACTGTGTCACTATTATATATTTATATATATATATATATTATATATATATATATATATATATATATATATATATAATTATATATATATGCTAAAATAAATTATACGTAACATATTTACAATAATAAATTACAATCAACTCCTTATGACGCTCCGTGTCTCTCACGACACTTATCCGTGGTGTGTTGTGACGCTCCCTCTCAACTGTGTCACTTGACACCCTTTCTCCGTGTAATACACACTTTCGTAACCGTGTCACACTTGACACCCTTGTCTCTGCGTCACACTACCCGCATAGCGTCTTTGTCGAGGCCAGTCACATGACACTATTCAATGTACACTACAACCAGGCCATCTTCAGTGTCACACGACACCCTTTTCTTCTCAGTGTTCCACTACGGTCCTGTAGCATATCTCAACTGTTCCACTCCATCATACTTGCTTAAGTGTCACACTACGGTCCTAGCCCAGTTCAGGGTAACACTCCAACCTTTTCTTCATGTAATGTCCCACTAAACAGCATCGGAGTCCCGGCCCACAGTTGACCAGTGTAGACGGTGAGTCCGCAGACATCACCGGTAGTCCTGTAAATACTCTCTAAGGCCGGTAGAAGTACACCGTAAGATGGTCTGGTGAGTACTATCTACCGCCTTCAAGACCAGTTGACACACCGCAAGGTGGTCGGATGCAGCACACACTATGTTGCAAGCTCACTGAATGCGGCCGTCAAATAACTGAGGCCAACAGACTCAGTGAGCTGAGGTGAGCGCTTCTTCTAAAATCAGTAGAATACTCAACTGCCAGTAGATGTGTACCATTAGGTGTTCAGGTACCTACTGCTTCTAAGGTCAGTAGATGTGTACCATTAGGTGTTCAGGTACCTACTGCTTAGATGCGTACCGTGAGGTGTTCAGGTACTTAATGCTTCTAAAGCCAGTAGATGTGTACCATTAGGTGTTCAGGTACCTACTGCTTAGATGCGTACCGTGAGGTGTTCAGGTACTTAATGCTTCTAAAGCCAGTAGATGTGTACGATTAGGTGTTCAGGTACCTACTGCTTAGATGCGTACCGTGAGGTGTTCAGGTACATACTGCTTCTAAAGCCAGTAGATGTGTACCATTAGGTGTTCAGGTACCTACTGCTTAGATGCGTACCGTGAGGTGTTCAGGTACTTAATGCTTCTAAAGCCAGTAGATGTGTACGATTAGGTGTTCAGGTACCTACTGCTTAGATGCGTACCGTGAGGTGTTCAGGTACTTAATGCTTCTAAAGCCAGTAGATGTGTACGATTAGGTGTTCAGGTACCTACTGCTTAGATGCGTACCGTGAGGTGTTCAGGTACATACTGCTTCTAAAGCCAGTAGATGTGTACCATTAGGTGTTCAGGTACCTACTGCTTAGATGCGTACCGTGAGGTGTTCAGGTACATACTGCTTCTAAAGCCAGTAGATGTGTACCATTAGGTGTTCAGGTACCTACTGCTTAAATGCGTACCGTGAGGTGTTCAGGTACATAATGCTCTAAAGCCGGCTCAGCAGACCCCACAATGGGTTTGATGACGTACCCGGTGGTACTGCCGGCCGGCAGGTTAACTATTTAACCGCTAGTTTGGCAGGGGGCCGTAACAACCGTGAATGTATTTTATTCACCGTGGATGTATTTTATTCACCGTTGAATGTATTTTATTCACCGTTGAATGCATTTTATTCACCGTTGAATGCATTTTATTCAGCGTGAGTGTGACTCACCTAGATACCGCCTCACTGACTCTGGAAAGGGAATGTTTCAACGTGAAATCGGTAAAGTACGGCTGTTTACTGAAGCAGAAGTGTTGATGCTCTCTTGCACTCGGTCCTCCTCTCTCTTCTACCTTCCTCTCCTTCTCTTCTTTCTCTTCTCTCTCTCTCTCTCTCTCTCTCTCTCTCTCTCTCTCTTTCTCTCTGCCTCCCTCTGCCCTCTCTTACCTTTCCAAACCTTCGTTATATGTAATTGTTTTTGTTCCTGTTTTTTTTACTTGCGTTGGTCCGTGTTTACAGTGTCTGAGTGCCCTTGCCTGTGAGAGTTGCATCTGGTCTTGATTCAGGCTGCATGCAACCTTGGTACTGGCTGGATGCGTCCTTGGTGCTGGCTGGTTGCGTCCTTGGTTCTGGCTGCATGCGACCTTGGTGCTGGGTGCATGCGACCTTGGTGCTGGCTGCATGCAACCTTGGTTCTGGCTGCATGCAACCTTGGTGCTGGATGCATGCGACCTTACTGCGGGTTACCTGCGGCACTGGTGGCCCTTGTGTATACATATGAAACAGAGACTTAAACAACGTTAACTTTATTATGGAAGCGTGTTGCTTACCACTGACTTCGTCACTACACTTGTACTGATAAAGTCACTGGTGTGTGGTATAGTTCCATAACAAAGTTATATATCGTGCCATAAGCGTCTCTTCTATACATTTACGGTAATATATACTTTGTTGATACAGACATGTGCAACAGTTGGGTGTCTTTATTGCTGAAACGTTTCGTCTACACAGTAGACTTCTAGTCAAATACAAAGGGAACAGTAGCAATGAAATAAAGAGGATGTAAACGTCTTTATTTCATATTGATGAAGCGAAATGAATCGTATTTAGTTTCATCAATGAAGACACCCAACTGTTGCACATGTGTCTTAATCTTCAGCTTGTCTGTATTTTATACCATTTTCAACAATTATATACTTTGTAACGACCCTCTCATCCAGACAAAGTGATTTAGATCTAAGACACTGTGAGAGTTACTCGTCTTACCAGTCTTTGTGCCCCAGTTTTTTTTTTTTTCATATATTTTCTCATTTTTTTTGTGGATAAATTCTCCAGTGTACTTCCTTCGAAAAATTTTAATTAATAGTAGTTAATGCTAACTGAATTCAAGGTAACTTCAGGTAGACTAGTGTCTGAAATGATGAAACACACTATAGCAGGTTCCAAAGTTTTTTTTTCAGAGAGCATATAGCTTAAAATAGGCATGCACATGCAGAGAGAGCTAGTGACGAGGATGCACAGGCAGAGAGAGCTAGTGACGAGGATGCACAGGCAGAGAGAGCAAGTGACGAGGATGCACAGGCAGAGAGAGCAAGTGACGAGGATGCACAGGCAGAGAGAGCAAGTGACGAGGATGCACAAGCGGAGCAAGTGACGAGGATGCACAGGCAGAGAGAGCAAGTGACGAGGATGCACAGGCAGAGAGAGCAAGTGACGAGGATGCACAGGCAGAGAGAGCAAGTGACGAGGATGCACAGGCAGAGAGAGCAAGTGACGAGGATGCACAGGCAGAGAGAGCAAGTGACGAGGATGCACAGGCAGAGAGAGCAAGTGACGAGGATGCACAAGCAGAGAGAGCAAGTGACGAGGATGCACAAGCAGAGAGAGCAAGTGACGAGGATGCACAGGCAGAGAGAGCAAGTGACGAGGATGCACAGGCAGAGAGAGCTAGTGACGAGGATGCACAGGCAGAGAGAGCTAGTGACGATGATGCACAGGCAGAGAGAGCAAGTGAAGAGGATGCACAGGCAGAGAGAGCAAGTGACGAGGATGCACAGGCAGAGAGAGCAAGTGACGAGGATGCAGAGGCAGAGAGAGCAAGTGACGAGGATGCACAGGCAGAGAGAGCAAGTGACGAGGATGCACAGGCAGAGAGAGCAAGTGACGAGGATGCACAGGCAGAGAGAGCAAGTGACGAGGATGCACAGGTAGAGAGAGCAAATGACGAGGATGCACAGGCAGAGAGAGCAAGTGACGAGGATGAACAGTCAGAGAGAGCAAGTGACGAGGATGCACAGGCAGAGAGAGCAAGTGGCGAGGATGCACAGGCAGAGAGAGCAAGTGACGAGGATGCACAGGCAGAGAGAGCAAGTGACGAGGATGCACAGGCAGAGAGAGCAAGTGACAAGGATGCACAGGCAGAGAGAGCAAGTGACGAGATTGCACAGGAAGAGAGAGCAAGTGACGAGGATGCACAGGCAGAGAGAGCAAGTGACGAGGATGCACAGGCAGAGAGAGCAAGTGACAAGGATACACAGGCAGAGAGAGCAAGTGACGAGATTGCACAGGAAGAGAGAGCAAGTGACGTGGATGCACAGGCAGAGAGAGCAAGTGACGAGGATGCACAGGCAGAAAGCAAGTGACGAGCATGCATAGGCAGAGAGAGCAAGTGGCGAGATTGCACAGGAAGAGAGAGCAAGTGACGAGGATGCACAGGCAGAGAGAGCAAGTGACGAGGATGCACAGGCAGAGAGAGCAAGTGGCGAGGATGCACAGGCAGAGAGAGCAAGTGACGAGGATACACAGGCAGAGAGAGCAAGTGACGAGATTGCACAGGCAGAGAGAGCAAGTGACGTGGATGCACAGGCAGAAAGCAAGTGACGAGATTGCACAGGCAGAGAGAGCAAGTGACGAGATTGCACAGGCAGAGAGAGCAAGTGACGAGGATGCACAGGCAGAAAGCAAGTGACGAGATTGCACAGGCAGAGAGAGCAAGTGACGAGATTGCACAGGAAGAGAGAGCAAGTGACGTGGATGCACAGGCAGAAAGCAAGTGACGAGATTGCACAGGCAGAGAGAGCAAGTGACGAGATTGCACAGGCAGAGAGAGCAAGTGACGAGGATGCACAGGCAGAAAGCAAGTGACGAGATTGCACAGGCAGAGAGAGCAAGTGACGAGATTGCACAGGCAGAGAGAGCAAGTGACGAGGATGCACAGGCAGAGAGAATAAGTGTCGAGGATGCACAGGCAGAGAGAGCAAGTGACGAGGATGCACAGGCAGAGCAAGTGACGAGCATGCATAGGCAAGAGAGAGCAAGTGACGAGATTGCACAGGAAGAGAGAGCAAGTGACGAGGATGCACAGGCAGAGAGAGCAAGTGACGAGGATGCACAGGCAGAGAGCAAGTGACGAGGATGCACAGGCAGAGAGAACAAGTGACGAGGATGCACAGGCAGAGAGAGCAAGTGACGAGGATGCACAGGCAGAGAGCAAGTGACGAGGATGCACAGGCAGAGAGCAAGTGACGAGGATGCACAGGCAGAGAGAGCAAGTGACGAGGATGCAGAGGCAGAGAGAGCAAGTGACGAGGATGCACAGGCAGAGAGAGCAAGTGACGAGGATGCACAGGCAGAGAGAGCAAGTGACGAGGATGCACAGGCAGAGAGAGCAAGTGACGAGGATGCACAGGTAGAGAGAGCAAATGACGAGGATGCACAGGCAGAGAGAGCAAGTGACGAGGATGCACAGGCAGAGAGAGCAAGTGACGAGGATGAACAGTCAGAGAGAGCAAGTGACGAGGATGCACAGGCAGAGAGAGCAAGTGGCGAGGATGCACAGGCAGAGAGAGCAAGTGACGAGGATGCACAGGCAGAGAGAGCAAGTGACGAGGATGCACAGGCAGAGAGAGCAAGTGACAAGGATGCACAGGCAGAGAGAGCAAGTGACGAGATTGCACAGGAAGAGAGAGCAAGTGACGAGGATGCACAGGCAGAGAGAGCAAGTGACGAGGATGCACAGGCAGAGAGAGCAAGTGACAAGGATACACAGGCAGAGAGAGCAAGTGACGAGATTGCACAGGAAGAGAGAGCAAGTGACGTGGATGCACAGGCAGAGAGAGCAAGTGACGAGGATGCACAGGCAGAAAGCAAGTGACGAGCATGCATAGGCAGAGAGAGCAAGTGGCGAGATTGCACAGGAAGAGAGAGCAAGTGACGAGGATGCACAGGCAGAGAGAGCAAGTGACGAGGATGCACAGGCAGAGAGAGCAAGTGGCGAGGATGCACAGGCAGAGAGAGCAAGTGACGAGGATACACAGGCAGAGAGAGCAAGTGACGAGATTGCACAGGCAGAGAGAGCAAGTGACGTGGATGCACAGGCAGAAAGCAAGTGACGAGATTGCACAGGCAGAGAGAGCAAGTGACGAGATTGCACAGGCAGAGAGAGCAAGTGACGAGGATGCACAGGCAGAAAGCAAGTGACGAGATTGCACAGGCAGAGAGAGCAAGTGACGAGATTGCACAGGAAGAGAGAGCAAGTGACGTGGATGCACAGGCAGAAAGCAAGTGACGAGATTGCACAGGCAGAGAGAGCAAGTGACGAGATTGCACAGGCAGAGAGAGCAAGTGACGAGGATGCACAGGCAGAAAGCAAGTGACGAGATTGCACAGGCAGAGAGAGCAAGTGACGAGATTGCACAGGCAGAGAGAGCAAGTGACGAGGATGCACAGGCAGAGAGAATAAGTGTCGAGGATGCACAGGCAGAGAGAGCAAGTGACGAGGATGCACAGGCAGAGCAAGTGACGAGCATGCATAGGCAGAGAGAGCAAGTGACGAGATTGCACAGGAAGAGAGAGCAAGTGACGAGGATGCACAGGCAGAGAGAGCAAGTGACGAGGATGCACAGGCAGAGAGCAAGTGACGAGGATGCACAGGCAGAGAGAACAAGTGACGAGGATGCACAGGCAGAGAGAGCAAGTGACGAGGATGCACAGGCAGAGAGCAAGTGACGAGGATGCACAGGCAGAGAGCAAGTGACGAGGATGCACAGGCAGAGAGAGCAAGTGACGAGGATGCACAGGCAGAGAGAACAAGTGACGAGGATGCGCAGGCAGAGGGAGCAAGTGACGAGGATGCACAGGCAGAGAGAGCAAGTGACGAGGACGCACAGGCAGTGAGAGCAAGTGACGAGGATGCACAGGCAGAGAGAGCAAGTGACGAGGATGCACAGGCAGAGAGAGCAAGTGGCGAGGATGCACAGGCAGAGAGAGCAAGTGACGAGGATGCACAGACAGAGAGAGCAAGTGACGAGGATGCACAGACAGAGAGAGCAAGTGACGAGGATGCACAGACAGAGAGAGCAAGTGACGAGGATGTATAGGCAGAGAGAGCAAGTGACGAGATTACACAGGCAGAGAGAGCAAGTGAAGAGGATGCACAGGCAGAGAGAGCAAGTGACAAGATTGCACAGGAAGAGAGAGCAAGTGACGCGGATGCACAGGCAGAGAGAGCTAGTGACGAGGATGCACAGGCAGAGAGAGCAAGTGACGAGGATGCACAGACAGAGAGAGCAAGTGACGAGGATGCACAGACAGAGAGAGCAAGTGACGAGGATGCACAGACAGAGAGAGCAAGTGACGAGGATGTATAGGCAGAGAGAGCAAGTGACGAGATTGCACAGGAAGAGAGAGCAAGTGAAGAGGATACACAGGCAGAGAGAGCAAGTGAAGAGGATGCACAGGCAGAGAGAGCAAGTGACAAGATTGCACAGGAAGAGAGAGCAAGTGACGCGGATGCACAGGCAGAGAGAGCTAGTGACGAGGATGCACAGGCAGAGAGAGCAAGTGACGAGGATGCACAGGCAGAGAGAGCAAGTGACGAGGATGCACAGGAAGAGAAAGCAAATGACGAGGATGCACAGAGAGAGCAAGTGACGAGGATGCACAGGCAGAGAGAGCAAGCGACGAGGATGCACAGGAAGAGAGAGCAAGTGGCGAGGATGCAAAGGCAGAGAGAGCAAGTGACGAGGATGCAAAGGAAGAGAGAGGAGCAAGTGACGAGGATGCAAAGGAAGAGAGAGCAAGTGACGAGGATGCACAGGCAGAGAGAGCAAGTGACGAGGATGCACAGGAAGAGAAAGCAAATGACGAGGATGCATAGACAGAGAGAAAGTGACGAGGATGCACAGGCAGAGAGAGCAAGTGACGAGGATGCACAGGCAGAGAGAGCAAGTGACGAGGATGCACAGGCAGAGAGAGCAAGTGACGAGGATGCACAGGCAGAGAGAGCTAGCGACGAGGATGCACAGGCAGAGAGAGCTAGTGACGAGGATGCACTGGCAGAGAGAGCTAGCGACGAGGATGCACAAGCAGAGAGAGCAAGTGACGAGGATGCGCAAGCGGAGAGAGCAAGTGACGAGGATGCACAGGAAGAGAAAGCAAATGACGAGGATGCACAACCAGAGAGAGCAAGTGACGAGGATGCACAGGCAGAGAGAGCAAGTGACGAGGATTCACAGGCAGAGAGAGCAAGTGACGAGGATGCACAGGCAAAGAGAGCAAGTGACGAGGATGCACAGGCAGAGAGAGCAAGTGACGAGGATGCACAGGCAGAGAGAGCAAGTGACGAGGATGCACAGGCAGAGAGAGCAAGTGACGAGGATGCACAGGCAGAGAGAGCAAGTGACGAGGATGCACAGGCAGAGAGAGCAAGTGACGAGGATGCACAGGCAGAGAGAGCAAGTGACGAGGATACACAGGCAGAGAGAGCAAGTGACGAGGATGCACAGGCAGAGAGAGCAAGTGACGAGGATGCACAGGCAGAGAGAGCAAGTGACGAGGATGAACATATATCGTAGAAGATTCAAGAGGATAGGAAGGACGCACCAGCTCGGCTCCATTCGAGCCCGGTGATATATAGTAGGGGTTGGTGCCCACATTAACACAAGTCTTGCAGCGCTCCTCCCACACCATACTGAGTCAGCACCAGACTGTGAGCGCCATCCATCGCACGCCAGAGATGGAACTTTCACCCACTAGTGTACGCGTAAAACCAACACTCCTCCTGGAGGTAAAGACGGAGCATTTGAGTACGACTCGAATCAGGACAACAGTCCTGATGAAAATAATAACACATTAAGCATGTATGATAAATGAGGTGATTTAATAAGGTGATGTGTGATTAATGATGATAAATGAGGCAGTACTTGCTGAGAATGTGAGTCAATGATACGTCCAGCTGCATTCTACCTTGGTTCTGGGTGCCGGTGCTCCTAGTATGCATAAACACAGTCATGGTATTTTTTTCTGTTTTCACGAATAACTAGACTAACTGTAAGCCATTTCATGTTGATTACAGCAGTGTTATATTATAAAACACAGGCGTTGTTGGCACTGTGATGTGTGGGTTTAAATTAACCTGCAAACCCTGTTAATTCTCTTGTAAAGAAATTAACAGGGCTTACAATTTAAACCTACCAGCACATCACTGCCCCAAGGGGGCGTCACTGTCCCCAGGGGGCTTCCTCCTCTCTGGGGGCTGCAGAAAATTTTCTCCACAGTAGTCCAAAATTTTTGGCACATCTTGTAGTCAGGGTGGGCGGGAGAGTGAGTGGCTTAGGTGGGAGAAGCAGTGGCCCACCTTCACAGTGGGTGGGTGGGTGGGTGGTTGGTTGGTTGGGCCACTCAGCCGGTGGGAAAACCACCAAGGGTCGTCTCTGGATTGCTCTCAGCCTGAGACTCTAAAATTGAAATTCTTTGACTTTACGTCTCGTTCTCTGCGGTTTGACTTAGTTTAAAACCTTTTTATAAATGCATTAAATGAAACTTTAATACATATTTGATTTTTTTCCTTGCACCAGTTTCAATGATGCAGAAATTTTACTTGCACAGAAGAGTAATATCAGTATTTCAAAAAAATATTTTTCAATATACGAGAAAACGAATTTTTAGTTACGAATTTAACGGCATTCTCCCATCATTTTCCTAATCCTCATTTCTGACGAGGATAGCACAGGCAGAGAGAGCAAGTGACGAGGATGCACAGGCAGAGAGAGCAAGTGACGAGGATGCACAAGCAGAGAGAGCAAGTGACGAGGATGCACAGGCAGAGAGAGCAAGTGACGAGGATGCACAGGCAGAGAGAGCAAGTGACGAGGATGCACAGGCAGAGAGAGCAAGTGACGAGGATGCACAGGCAGAGAGATACACGAATTTACATGGCAGTGTCTCCACTGAGGACACTGTGAATCTCCTAGAGGGCAAATTTCAATTACTCCGCTATGGAAAACTCGAGGAAGTAACTGTGTCGGAGTATAAAACAAATTCAAACAACATAATGTCTGAGGATCTCACTTTCAAGGATCACAACAGTGCCACGATCACAACTGCAAAGAAAATGATAGGATGGATAATGAGAACGTTCAAAACAAGAGATGCCAAGCCAGTGATGATGCTTTTCAATTCACTTGCTCTCTCTAGGCTGGAATACTGCTGTACATTAACATCTCCGTTCAAAGCAGGTGAAATTGCAGATCTAGAGAGTGTACATAGATCCTTTACTGCACATACAAGTTCTATCAAACATCTCAGCTACTGAGAAAACTTGGAAGCACTTGACTTGTACTCGTTGGAAAGCAGGCGAGAGAGATATTTCATAATTTACACTTGAAAAATCCTAGAAGGAATGGTCCCGAATCTACATACAGAAATCACTCCCTACGAAAGTAAAAGACTTGTCAGGAGATGCAAAATACCCCCAATGAAAAGTAGGGGCGACATTGATACCCGGGGCACCATTGGCCCCCGGACACCATAAGTGTCCGGGGCCCAAGACTGTTCAACACCCTCCCACCAGGCATAAGGGAATTACCAATAGGCCCCTGGTTGCCTTTAAGAGGGAGCTAGACAGATACTTAAAGTCGGTGCCAGATCAGCCGGGCCGTGGTTCCTACGTTGGACTACGTGCGGCCAGCAGTAACAGCATGGCTGATCAGGCTCTTATCCACCGGGAGGCCTGGTCGTGGACCGGGCCGCGGGGACGTTGATCCCCGGAATACCCTCCAGGCAGACTTCAGGTAGGCACATTAGAGGGAAAATCTAATGGGGAGTGATGTCAGAGGATCTCACTTTCAATGATCACAACAATGTATCTACTACATCTGCTAGAAAAATGAGAGGATGGATAATGAGAACCTTCAGAACTATGGACGCCAAGCCAATGATGATTCCCTTCAAATCGCTTCTCTCTAGGCTGGAATATTGCTGTACACTAACGGTCCTTTTCATGGCTGGTGAAATTACAAACCTGGAGAATATACAGGGAACTTTCGCTGCATGCGGAAATACAATAAAGCAAGTAAATTACTGGGAACGGTTGAAGTCCCTTGACTTATACTCCTTCCAACGATGGAGAGAAAAATACATGGTAATATACACCTGAAAAATATTAAGAGTGACTAGTCTCTCGACGGGCGGCGCAACATCCCCCTCCCCCCCAAAATGAAAATCAGGGTCGCCATGAGTAAGGGGGATTACCGACAGACCCCTGACTGTCTTCAAGGAGCTGAGTAGGTACCTAAAGCCAGTTCCTGACCAGCCGGGTTGTGGTTCGTACGTCGGTTTGCGTGTGGCCAGCAGTAACAATCTGGCTGATCAAGCCCTGATCCTCCGCAAGGACTGGTCGTGGACCGGGCCGCTGAGGCGTTGACTCCCAGAAGAACCTCCAAGTATACTCCAGGTACGTAATTAAACAGTACACTCAGGTGTACTAAACACACAAGTGTTAATACATTACAAACATCCCTGTGACTCGTCTGAGTCTTCAGCTTCCAATTGTGGCCCCTTGTTTCTGTGTCCCATCTCTGGAAACATCCTGTCTCTGTCCACCTTGTCTATTCCACGAAGTATTTTGTATGTCGTTATCATGTCTCCCCTAGCCCTCCTGTTCTCCAGTGTTGTCAGACCGATTTCCCTTAACCTTTCTTCATAGGACTTTTCCCTTAGCTCTGGAACTAGCCTTGTTGCAAACCTTTGCACTTTCTCTAATTTCTTGACGTGTTTGACCAGGTGTGGGTTCCAAACTGGTGCTGCGTACTCCAGTATGGGCCTGACGTACACAGTGTATAAAGTCTTGAACAATTCCTTACTGAGGTACCGGAATGCTATTCTCAGGTTTGCCAAGCGCCCATATGCCGCAGTAGTTTTCTGGTTAATGTGTGCTTCTGGCGATGTACTCGGTATTATACTCACTCCTGGGTCTTTCTCCTTGAGTGAGGTTTGCAGCCTTTGGCCACCTAGCCTATACTCTGTCTGCAGTCTTCTTTGCCCTCCTCCAATCTTCATGACTTTGCATTTAGCGGGGTTAAATTCTAGGAGCCAGTTTCTGGACCACACATCCAGCCTGTCCAGGTCTCTTTGTAGACCTGTCTGGTCCGCGTCTGATTTAATTCTCCTCATTAACTTCACGTCATCTGCAAACAGGGACACTTCTGAGTCTATCCCTTCCGTCATGTCGTTCACATATACCAAGAATAGCACTGGTACCAGGACCGATCCCTGTGGGACCCCGTTCGTCACTGGCGCTCACTGTGATACCTCATCACGGACCATGCCTCGCTGTTGCCTCCAAGTTAGGTATTCTCTGATTCATTGCAGTGCCCTTCCTGTTATATGTGCCTGTTCCTCTAGCTTCTGTACTAATCTCTTGTGAGGAACTGTGTAGAAGGCCTTCTTGCAGTCCAAGAAAATGCAATCAACCCACCCCTCCCTCTCATTTCTTACTTCAGTTACCTTGTCATAAAACTTTAGTACGTTTGTGACACAGGATTTGCCTTCCATGAATCCGTGCTGGCTGTCGTTTATAATCTTGTTCCACTCCAGGTGCTCCACCACTCTCCTCCTGATAATCTTTTCCAAGGCTTTGCATACTATACATGTCAGTGACACTGGTCTATAATTTAGTGCTTCATTTCTGTCTCCCTTCTTAAAGATGGGGACTACATTTGCCTTCTTCCATACTTCAGGTAGTTGCCCAGTTTCAAGGGAAGTGTTGAAGATTTTGGTTAGTGGCACACACAGTGCCCCTGCTCCCTCTCGAAGGACCCACGGAGAGATGTCTGGTCCCACCGCCTTTGAGGTATCAAGGTCACTTAGGAGCTTCTCCACCTCCTCAGTTGTGTGTAATTCATCCAACACTTGTTGGTATATCCCTTGTTGCTGTATGCCACTGTTTTGTCTTCCCGTTGTCCCTTCAGCCTCCACTGTAAATACTTCCTGAAATCTCATGTTGAGCTCCTCGCATACCTCCTGGTCATTTCTTGTGAGCTCCCCACCTTCTTTCCTCAGCCTGATTACCTGGTCCTTGACTGTTGTCTCCCTCCTGATGTGGCTGTAGAGTTGTTTCGGGTCAGACTTGACTTTCGATGCTATGTCATTTTCATACAGCCGCTGCGCCTCCCTCCTTATCTGTGCATACTCGTTTCTGGCTCGTCGACTAATCTCTTTATTCTCCTGAGTCCTTTGCCTTCTGTAGTTTTTCCATTCTCTAGAGCACTTAGTTTTTGCCTCCCTGCACCTTCGGGTAAACCAAGGGCTCTTTCTGTCCTTCCCATTATTTCTGTTACCCTTGGGAACAAACTTTTCCTCTGCCTCCTTGCATTTTGTTATTACAAAGTCCATCATTTCGTTTACTGATTTTTCTACCAACTCCTGTTCCCAATGAACCTCCTGCAGGAAGATCCTCATTCCTGTGTAGTCACCCCTTTTATAGTTTAGCTTTTCCCTTTCTACTCCTGTTACCTTCTCCACTTTTAGCTCCATGATGTATTCAAAGCTCATAACTACGTGGTCACTATCTCCAAGGTGCCTTTCATATGTGATGTGCTCAATGTCTGAGCTACTCAGGGTGAACACGAGGTCCAGTCTTGCTGGTTCATCCTCCCCTCTCTCTCTGGTAGTATCCCTAACATGTTGGTGCATGAGATTTGCCAGCACCACATCCATCATCTTTGCTCTTCATGTTTCGGGACCCCCATGTGGCTCCAGGTTTTCCCAATCAATCTCCCTGTGATTAAAGTCGCCCATGACCAGTAACTTCGCTCTACTTGAGTGGGCCCTTTTTGCCACCTCAGCTAGAGTGTCCATCATTGCTCTGTTGCATTCAACATATTCCTCTCTTGGCCTCCTGCAGTTCTGTGGTGGGTTTTACATAACTGCAATGACTACCTTGTGTTCCTCTGACTGAACTGTACCTACTATGTAATCCCTTTCTCCAATCTCGTCCATACCTTCCATTTCTTGATAACCCCACCGGTTTATTAGTAGTGCAACCCCCCCTCTCCCCCTGCTCCTTCTATCCTTCCTTAGAGTCTGATATCCGGGTGGGAAGACTGCATCTGTTATTATCCCAGTGAGTTTCGTTTCTGTAACCACTACGATATCTGGGGACAACTCCTTGATTCTTTCGTGCCACTCCTCACATTTATTCGTTATTCCATCCGCGTTCGTGTACCAAACGGACACGCTGAGGAACAAGACATGTATAGCACTTGTTTAACTTAGGTAACCAAACGTTTCGCCTTCGTGGAATTCTTCCGTCTAATTCAGTATGAAAGTCGCCTCTGTATTCGATCGAAAAGTTCTGCTGAACAGGTGAAACGTTTCAGCAATAAAGATACCGCAAGTATTGAACATGTATTTTAATGACCTTCATGTTGTCACGGATACTCATTACTGAGGTAGCCAGTGATGTCAAGACAGGAGGTTGTATGTTATCATGAGTTATGAGGAGATACAACTACACTATAATGTCGTCGACTCTCACCATCAGCTGCTCAGGTACCACTTCACTGCCAGCATTAATATACCTCTTTGATCTATTACATCAGATATAAAGATACTTAGTAAGGGCATAACAGGGCGATATGAACGCTTTCATTGATGTGTGTGTGTGTGTGTGTGTGTACTCGCCTAGTTGTGGTTGCCAGGGTCGATTCACAGTTCCTGCCCCCGCCTCTTCACTGGTCGCCATTAGATCACTCTTCTTGCTTCATAAGCTTTATCATACCTCTTCTGTGTCTGTCTGTCTGTAAGGATAAGCATCAAAGCAGTGGTAACCATCTTCATTTATTATTCAAACATTTTGGAGCATCAAACTCCATTATCAGTGCTAAAAGAATTAAAACCAGTTGCCAAACACAACAGCTCGTCTACATAACAAAAAAACTTCTAGTTAAACAGAGATACAAAATTTAAAATACTAGTGTAGGGTAAAGGGAAAATTACGTGTGTGATGAAACAACGATCCCAGTATAGTGCAGTGGAAAGAAAAGCGTATCTTGAATAAATATAGTGTATATCCTTGTGATAACCAATGTACAGCAGTGGTAAAACACCAGTGATAAAATGAAAGATCCAAAAATAGTTAAGTGTAGCAGTGTGGGACAGTCTACTCGTCCTGGTGTTGACATGTGTTGCAGTGTAGCAGTGTGGGACAGTCTACTCGTTCTGGTGTTGACATGTGTTGCAGTGTAGCAGTGTGGGACAGTCTACTCGTTCTGGTGTTGACATGTGTTGCAGTGTAGCAGTGTGGGACAGTCTACTCGTCCTGGTGTTGACATGTGTTGCAGTGTAGCAGTGTGGGACAAGCTACTCGTCCTGGTGTTGACATGTGTTGCAGTGTAGCAGTGTGGGACAGTCTACTCGTCCTGGTGTTGACATGTGTTGCAGTGTAGCAGTGTGGAACAGTCTACTCGTTCTGGTGTTGACATGTGTTGCAGTGTAGCAGTGTGGGACAGTCTACTCGTCCTGGTGTTGACATGTGTTGCAGTGTAGCAGTGTGGGACAGTCTACTCGTCCTGGTGTTGACATGTGTTGCAGTGTAGCAGTGTGGGACAGTCTACTCGTCCTGGTGTTGACATGTGTTGCAGTGTAGCAGTGTGGGACAAGCTACTCGTCCTGGTGTTGACATGTGTTGCAGTGTAGCAGTGTGGAACAGTCTACTCGTCCTGGTGTTGACATGTGTTGTAGTGTAGCAGTGTGGGACAAGCTACTCGTCCTGGTGTTGACATGTGTTGCAGTGTAGCAGTGTGGGACAGTCTACTCGTCCTGGTGTTGACATGTGTTGCAGTGTAGCAGCGTGGGACAATCTACTCGTCCTGGTGTTGTCATGTGTTGCAGTGTAGCAGTGTGGGACAATGTACTCGTCCTGGTGTTGTCAGATGTTCTAGTGTGGGACAATATATTAGTCCTGGTGTTGTCATGTGCTGCAGTGTAGCAGTGTGGGACAATCTACTCGTCCTGGTGTTGACATGTGCTTCAGTGTAGCAGTGTGGGACAATCTACTCGTTCTGGTGTTGACATGTGTTGCAGTGTAGCAGTGTGGGACAGTCTACTCGTCCTGGTGTTGACATGTGTTGCAGTGTGGGACAGACTACTCGTCCTGGTGTTGACATGTGTTTCAGTGTAGCAGTGTGGGACAGTCTACTCGTCCTGGTGTTGACATGTGTTGCAGTATGGGACAGTCTACTCGTTCTGGTGTTGACATGTGTTTCAGTGTAGCAGTGTGGGACAATCTACTCGTTCTGGTGTTGACATGTGTTGCAGTGTAGCAGTGTGGGACAATCTACTCGTCCTGGTGTTGTCATGTGTTGCAGTGTAGCAGTGTGGGACAGTCTACTCGTCCTGGTGTTGACATGTGTTGCAGTATGGGACAGTCTACTCGTTCTGGTGTTGACATGTGTTTCAGTGTAGCAGTGTGGGACAATGTACTCGTCCTGGTGTTGACATGTGTTGCAGTGTAGCAGTGTGGGACATTCTACTCGTCCTGGTGTTGACATGTGTTTCATTGTACAGTGTGGGACAATCTACTCGTCCTGGTGTTGTCATGTGTTGTGCGGTAGGAGTGTGGGACAATCTACTCGTCCTTGTGTTGACATGTGTTTCAGTGTACTTACAAGGTTTGAGTTACCATATATAATAAACTGACTAGGATACCGATACATAGTGGAAAGACCTAGTGAACCTAAATTAAATAACAAAAAGGCACAATACCGTGACTGGAACGATACACAAATAACCCGCACATAAAAGACAGAAGCTTACGACGACGTTTCGGTCCGACTTGGACCATTGACAAAGTCACACTAACAGAGGAGGAGCAGAACGGCTATATATAGGCAGGAAGAGGTGGAGGTAGTAGTAGTGGTAGAAGTAGTAGTAGTAGTAGTACAAGAATTGTATATAATACCGACAGGATGAAATGACACATGCACAACACCCGGGCATCCCCACCGTAGACGTTTCGCCATCCAGCCAGCCACTGGATGGCGAAACGTCCACAACAAAGACAACCAGACGCCGCACATGTGTCTAATTTCATCAGTAGATGTAGTAGAAGAAGAAGAGGTAGTAGTAGTGGTAGTGGTAGAAGTGGGAAATAAGGAAGACGAGCCAGTCAAATACAAAGGAAGGGGAGCACTGCAAGAGAGCTAGAAACCCACAGAGGGAGAGCAAGCGCACCGAGGTGCGCTTGCGTTTTAAACTAAAATGTGGAATCGCATGTGAGAAGTGCCATGTAACCTGGGGTGGTGTGTTACAGCCATGCGTCTGGCAGTGCCATGTACCCTGGGGCGGTGTGTTACAGCCATACGTCTGGCAGTGCCATGTACCCTGGGGTGGTGTATTACAGCCATACGTCTGGCAGTGCTACCAGGCAACCACACAGGCCTACCATATACAACCATATAACACCATATACCCCATACCACAATAACCAAATCTAGATCAGTGTGAGGAACTCGGTAAGATCAGTAAATTAAAAAGTGTGTATGATCAGTGAGGATTAAATCTGGAAGAGTTATAGAGTGAACAAAACAGAATTAAATGCCATAATATATCCACCCACTACCCCCCAAAATTCACCCACTACCCACATACCGCAAGCCTCGGTTTCTATAAATATATCTCACATATTACTGTCACCAGTACAGAGAAAGGTCAAGTAGAAATCAGTTTCTTTTTCGTGGCACACAGAGTGAAGTAGGATACAAGCAGGATGTCAGTACAGTATACATGTGGGATATGTAAAAAAAATCCTTGGATGGAAATCCAGGATCACATGCAACCTGTGATTTTCCAAGCATCATATCTCTTGTGCAAGAATTAACACTGTTTCAAAAAAATGACCTCGCACTAGTAAGATACTTCTGATTGTGCAATAAAGATATAGAACTTTGCGTAAGTATCAGAAAGCTGCTAAGAAAGGTAATAAATAATAAAAATAATCGAGAAAATAAAGATGAATTCTCGACCAGTTTATCAAAGGTATATAAAACATGGGTGAAAGAGATAGGAGAAGTGAACCAAACAAAAAATGCAGAATGCCCATACTACCACAGATGACTCAAAACAATATAGTCACCCCCTGAAAAAAAACACAGGAAACAAAAACGTCAGTTAACCCCCTTCCCACCCACATAGTGCTAACCCAGACCCATCCCCCAGTCATACACACCTTTGTTCCACAAGGCACAGTATTCGCCCCCATACTGTCCCTCATCATCATATCAGACATAGACAGAGATGTAATCCACAGCACAGTGTCATCCTTTGCGGATGATACTAGGATCTGCATGAGTGTCATCTGCTGAGGACGCGGTTAACCTCCAAGAAGATATAAACAAAGTTTTCCAGTGGGCAACGGTAAACAATATGATGTTCAATGAGGACAAATTCCAACTACTCCGTTATGGAAAACTGGAGGAGATAATAACTAGAACTGAGTATACTACAAACTCTCCCGCCTCACACACGGAGGGCCCGGGTTCGATTCCCGGCGGGTGGAAACATTTCGACACGTTTCCTTACACCTGTTGTCCTGTTCACCTAGCAGCAAATAGGTACCTGGGTGTTAGTCGACTGGTGTGGGTCGCATCCTGGGGGACAAGATTAAGGACCCCAATGGAAATAAGTTAGACAGTCCTCGATGACGCACTGACTTTCTTGGGTTATCCTGGGTGGCTAACCCTCCGGGGTTAAAAATCCGAACGAAATCTTATCTTATCTTATCTTACAATACAGCGGAAAAATAATGTGAGGGACCTGGGAATGGTAATGTCTGAGGATCTCACTTTCAAGGATCACAACTGCAAAGAAAATGATTGGATGGATAATGAGAACGTTCAGAATAAGAGATACCAACCCAGTGATGACCCTTTTCAAATCACTTCTCTCTAGGCTGGAATATTGCTGTACATTAACTTCTCCGTTCACAGCAGGAGAAATTACAGATCTAGAGAGTGTACTGAGAACCTTTACTGCACATATAAGTTCCATCAAACACCTCAACTACTGGGAATGCTTGGAAGCACTTGACTTGTACTCGCTGGAACGCAGGCGAGAGAGATACATTATAATATACACTCGGAAAATCCTAGAAGGAATGGTCCCAAATCTGCATACAGAAATCACTCCCTACGAAAGTAAAAGACTTAGCAGGCTATACAAAATACCCCCAATGAAAAGTAGGGGCGCCATTGTTACACTAAGAGAAAACAAAGCACCATAAGTGTCCGGGGCCCAAGACTGTTCAACAGCCTCCCACCATGCATAAGGGGAATTGCCAGTAGGCCCTGGTTGCCTTTAAGAGGGAGCTAGACAGATAAAGTCGGTGCCGGATCAGCCGGACTGTGGTTCGTACGTTGGACTACGTGTGACCAATAGTAACAGCCTGGTTGATCAGGCCCTGATCAATCAGGCTGTTACTACCTGGTGAGTATTCCGGGGACCAACACAGGGGCGTTGGTCCCCGGAATACTCACCAGGTAGACTCCAGGTAGACTGAGATGTGCAAATAAACTTAACAGTTTAGATAAAGAATGGGATTCGAACTCTGGCAGGCGAAAAAAAAAGTTTTAGGGCCCCTCTTGCCATAGGTTCGAATCCCACCCGTTCTGTGATTTTTTGCAATCGTGTTATTAAGATGTCCTGAGTCACGAAACCCAACAATGTTTCAATATCTAACTAAACATTTATGTTAACGTAAAAGTTGTATTAACATTGGTAGAATTACCAACAATATGTTGGGTAAAAGGACACAAGTGCAACTAATGCGTCATTTTATTGTGGCAACGTTTCGTTCTCCAAGAGCTTTGTCAAGCCGTTATGGCTGTTAAAACTGTGAAATCAGCAGATGCAAGAAGATGACTGTTCAGTGACAGTGATCCCTGATACCTGACTTAGGTGTTTTAAATATGGGAAGACCAGTACAGAATCTGTACTGGCCTTCCGTACTAGCCAAAATCTGGAGTACATCACCTCAAAGACACACACGAAACCACAGAGGAAAAAAAAATACCAGGAAATACTTTAGTTATGGGCTTTATACAAAAAATATATCATGTTGTTAGTGGTGGTGAGAGTTATCTTTGTAAATAAACAAAACTGATATACTAGCAAGGTTCCTGAAAAAGGTACGATTTAGTAGGGCAGTAAAATATCGGCTGCTGCCACTACTGCATTTTTCCAGGGTTCATTTGCCCGCTGGTAGCATGTGTTGAGCTCATGTTATTCAGCTGCCTTGTTCTTCCCTTCCAGCCACACACTGCACTCCTGCTTGATTGTTGCTGTCCTACGCATGGTAAAAATGTTTTGGTGTGTATCTACGGGACGACGACCTAGCTCACTCTCTCCGAGACGGATAAATCCAACTGGGAATGTGTCACAGTTCGACTTCACTGGGTTATATTATGTTCTTTTTGAAAACAAAAGAAGGAAGGAGCACAGCAGCAGGTCTACTGGCCCATGCTAGGCAAGTCCAAGTCACTCACCGGCCTAAGCCAGTCACATACACTTACGAAGGAAGGAGGTGGAATTAAAATATAAAAACTTAAGCTGTATAATGTGATCATTTATTGACAACGTTTCGCCCACAAAGTGAGCTTTATCAAGTCACAAACAGATCCATGAGCTTCATCCAATGATGGAGCTCATAACATGTGTGTGTCCATAACATGTGTCCATAACATGTGTGTCCATAACATGTGTGTCCATAACATGTGTCCATAACATGTGTGTCCATAACATGTGTGTCCATAACATGTGTCCATAACATGTGTGTGTCCATAACATGTGTGTCCATAACATGTGTCCATAACATGTGTGTGTCCATAACATGTGTCCATAACATGTGTGTCCATAACATGTGTGTCCATAACATGTGTGTCCATAACATGTGTCCATAACATGTGTGTCCATAACATGTGTCCATAACATGTGTGTCCATAACATGTGTGTCCATAACATGTGTGTCCAAAACATGTGTCCATAACATGTGTGTATCCATAACATGTGTCCATAACATGTGTGTCCATAACATGTGTGTCCATAACATGTGTGTGTCCATAACATGTGTGTCCATAACATGTGTGTGTCCATAACATGTGTGTGTCCATAACATGTGTGTGTCCATAACATGTGTGTGTCCATAACATGTGGTGTCCATACATGTGTGTGTCCATAACATGTGTGTGTCCATAACATGTGTGTGTCCATAACATGTGTGTGTCCATAACATGTGTGTGTCCATAACATGTGTCCATAACATGTGTCCATAACATGTGTGTGTCCATAACATGTGTGTGTCCATAACATGTGTGTGTCCATAACATGTGTGTGTCCATAACATGTGTCCATAACATGTGTGTGTCCATAACATCTGTGCTCCCAAAACATCTGTGTCCATAACATTTGTGCGCCCAAAACATCTGCGTGCACTCACGACAATTGTAATAAAACTATAATTACGCAAACGTGCCAGACCAAGGTAGTCCATACTAGTTTGTAGATGAATGGTTCAGAGAACCGACATGTTGATAAATTAGACACATGTGCAACTCTTGGGTATCTTTATTGAGGAAACGTTTCGCCACATAGTGGCTTCATCAGTCCATACGTAGGAGAAACTTGAAGAACAGGAGGAGAATGAGGTAATCAGTCCCTCAACCTTGAGTCGATGTGTTCAGTCCATCAATCTTGAATAGAATACGGCACATGAGCGGAGAAGCAGCTTATAAACCGTATGGCAGGAGAGGTGCAGCAGTCATAGGTGGTGTCACATTTGTTCAATGTGGAAGTAGGTTGTGCCCAAGAATTAGGCAAACGAAGAATTCCTAAGTATTAAGATACCAAGAAGTTGCAGTGTCTGACAGGTTTGTAGATGAATGTGACACCACTTACGACTGCTGCACCTCTCCTGCCATACGGTTTGTAAGCTGCTTCTCCGCTCATATGCCGTATTCTATTCAAGATTGATGGACTGAACACATCGACTCAAGGTTGAGGGACTGATTACCTCATTCTCCTCCTGTTCTTCAAGTTTCTCCTACGTATGGACTGATGAAGCCACTGTGTGACGAAACGTTTCCTCAATAAAGATACCCAAGAGTTGCACATGTGCCTAATTTAGTCCATACTACCTGGGCAGTAGGTGGAGGTTCCTGCCTGAGTGAGGTAGTCCATACTACCTGGGCAGTAGGTGGAGGTTCCTGCAAGACCAAGGTAGTTCATACTACCTGGGCAGTAGGTGGAGGTTCCTGCCTGAGCGAGGTAGTTCATACTACCTGGGCAGTAGGTGGAGGTTCCTGCCTGAGCGAGGTAGTTCACACTACCTGGGCAGTAGGTGGAGGTTCCTGCCTGAGCGAGGTAGTTCACACTACCTGGGCAGTAGGTGGAGGTTCCTGCCTGAGCGAGGTAGTTCACACTACCTGGGCAGTAGGTGGAGGTTCCTGCTGCTCGCAATATATTTTCACCTTTCATCTTTGATAAGAATTTCGCGAGTGACGAGAAATTTAAGGAGTCACAAGCGCAGTGTAAACGAATAGTAATAGTCTCCAAAATAACTTGAGTTGGCTGTAGGAGTTTATTCTGATAATTCTGAGAGTTAGTTTAGGGAGTTTATTCTGATAGTTCTGAGAGTTAGATTAGGGAGTTTATTCTGATAGTTCTGAGAGTTAGATTAGGGAGTTTATTCTGATAGTTCTGAGAGTTAGATTAGGGAGTTTATTCTGATAGTTCTGAGAGTTAGATTAGGGAGTTTATTCTGATAGTTCTGAGAGTTAGATTAGGTAAGTTAGGTTCGAAAAAAGCGGCATGATACGTCTAACTACGGTGTATCTCGGCTAAAATATACAATGTTGAAATCCTGATGCTTGTCTTGTGTGACGACTGAGAGACGTGTAGAACCACAGGGTAAGTTTTATGTATTTGTTAAATTTGTGTTCTCTTCTCCCGCCCCACTCACCAGTGTTATGAAATTCCTAATGGCATCATAAATTAGATGAATTCTCACCCCAGCACCCTCACTCACCCTAGCACTCTCACGCACCTCAACACCTCGCCCACCCTAGCACTCTCACGCACCTCAACACCTCACTCACCCTAGCACTCTCACGCACCTCAACACCTCGCCCACCCTAGCACTCTCACCCACCTCAACACCTCGCCCACCCTAGCACTCTCACGCACCTCAACACCTCGCCCACCCTAGCACTCTCACGCACCTCAACACCTCGCCCACCCTAGCACTCTCACGCACCTCAACACCTCGCCCACCCTAGCACTCTCACGCACCTCAACACCTCGCCCACCCTAGCACTCTCACGCACCTCAACACCTCACTCACCCTAGCACTCTCACGCACCTCAACACCTCGCCCACCCTAGCACTCTCACGCACCTCAACACCTCGCCCACCCTAGAACTCTCACCCACCTCAACACCTCACCCACCCTAGCACTCTCACCCACCTCAACACCTCACTCACCCTAGCACTCTCACCCACCTCAACACCTCACTCACCCTAGCACTACTCACCCACCTCACACCTCACCCACCCTAGCACTCTCACCACCTCAACACCTCACTCACACTAGCACTCACCCACCTCAACACCTCACTCACCCTAGCACTCTCACGCACCTCAAACCTCACCCACCCTAGCACTCTCACCCACCTCAACACCTCACTCACACTAGCACTCTCACACCACCTCAACACCTCACCCACCCTAGCACTCTCACGCACCTCAACACCTCGCCCACCCTAGAACTCTCACCCACCCAACACCTCACTCACACTAGCACTCTCACCCACCTCAACACCTCACCCACCCTAGCACTCTTCACCCACCTCAACACCTCACCCACCCTAGCACTCTCACGCACCTCAACACCTCACCACCCTAGCACTCTCACCCACCTCAACACCTCACCCACCCTAGCACTCTCACCCACCTCTACACCTCACCCACCTAGCACTCTCACCCACCTCTACACACTCACTCACACTAGTACTCTCACCCACTCAACACCTCACTCACACTAGCACTCTCACCCACCTCAACACCTCACCCACCCTAGCACTCTCACCCACCTCAACACCTCACCCACCCTAGCACTCTCACCCACCTATACACCTCACTCACACTAGTACTCTCACCCACCTCAACACCTCACCCACCCTAGCACTCTAACGCACCTCAACACCTCACTCACCCTAGCACTCTCACCCACCTCAACACCTCACCACCCTAGCACTCTCACGCACCTCAACACCTCACTCACCCTAGCACTCTCACCCACCTCAACACCTCACTCACCCTAGCACTCTCACCCACCTCAACACCTCACTACCCTAGCACTCTCACCCACCTCAACACCTCACCCACCCTAGCACTCTCACCCACCTCAACACCTCCGCTCACACTAGCACTCTCACCCACCTCAACACCTCACTCACACTAGCACTCACCCACCTCAACACCTCACTCACCTCAACACCTCACCCACCCTAGCACTCTCACCCACCTCAACACCTCACCACCCTAGCACTCTCACCCACCTCAACACCTCACTCCACTAGCACTCTCACCCACTCAACACCTCACCCAACCTAGCACTCTCACCCACCTCAACACCTCACTCACCCTAGCACTCTCACCCACCTCAACACCTCACCCACCCTAGCACTCTCACCCACCTCAACACTCACTCACCCTAGCACTCTCACCCACCTCCACACCTCACCCACCCCAGCCCTCCCACCCACATAACACCTCACCCACCCCAGCACTCCCACCCACATAACACCTCACCCACCCCAGCACTCCCACCCACATAACACCTCACCCACCCCAGCACTCCCACCCACATAACACCTCACCCACCCCAGCACTCCCACCCACATAACACCTCACCCACCCCAGCACTCCCACCCACATAACACCTCACCCACCCATCCTGTCTTAGCTGTAACTTAGGTCTGTGAAAACAGTTTTATTTTCATCTTCTCTGAAGACTTTATCATCAGTGTAATTAAGCTGCTGGGAAATGCGAGGTAATAAACTTCGATATAATACCCTGAAGGAAGAGTTCTTCTCCACTACGAAGTCAGTTAAGCTTGATGGAGCGACCTGTGTAAGACATGCTCGCTGTCTTAATGTAATCTAAGGAACCCTTCGTCAATAATTACTTTACAACGGTGTTCGTAATTTAAATGTATTAATGACGTTACTGTTAGCTATAATGGAATGGCGTCTTCACACTTACTGGGGGCCCCTCACACTGGGGCCCCTCACACTTACTGGGGACCCCTCACACTGGGGTCCCTCACACTTACTGGGGCTCCCTCACACTGGGGTCCCTCACACTTACTGGGGCTCCCTCACACTGGGGTCCCTCACACTTACTGGGGCCCCTCACACTGGTGTCCCTCACACTTACTGGGGGCCCCTCACACTGGGGTCCCTCACACTTACTGGGGGCCCCTCACACTGGGGTCCCTCACACTTATTGGAGGTCCCTCACACTGGGGTCCTTTACACTTACTGGGGGCCCCTCACACTAGGGTCCCTCACGCTAGGGTCCCTCACACTGGGGTCCCTCACACTTACTGGGGGCCCCTCACACTGGGGTCCCTCACACTTACTGGGGGCCCCTCACACTGGGGTCCCTCACACTTACTGGGGTCCCTCACACTGGGGTCCCTCACACTGGGGACCCCTCGCACTGGGGTCCCTCACACTTACTGGGGCCCCTCACTGGGGTCCCTCACATTTACTGGGGGCCCCTCGCACAGGGGTCCCTCACACTTACTGGGGGCCCCTCACACTTACTGGGGGCCCCTCACACTGGGGTCCTTCACACTTACTGGGGTCCCTCACACTGGTGTCCTTCACACTTACTTGGGCCCCCCTTACACTGGGGTTCTTCACATTTACTGGGGTCCCTCACAATGGGGTCCCTCTCACTTACTGGGCCCCTCACACTGGAGTCCTTCACACTTACTGGGGGTCCCTCACACTTACTGGGGGTCACTCACACTTACTGGGGTCCCCTCACACTTACTGGGGTCCCTCACACTTACTGGGGTCTCTCACACTTACTGGGGGCCCCTCACACTGGGGTCCCTCACACTTACTGGGGGCCCCTCACACTGGGGTCCCTCACACTTACTGGGGTCCCTCACACTGGGGTCCCTCACACTGGGGACCCCTCGCACTGGGGTCCCTCACACTTACTGGGGCCCCTCACTGGGGTCCCTCACATTTACTGGGGGCCCCTCGCACAGGGGTCCCTCACACTTACTGGGGGCCCCTCACACTTACTGGGGGCCCCTCACACTGGGGTCCTTCACACTTACTGGGGTCCCTCACACTGGTGTCCTTCACACTTACTTGGGCCCCCCTTACACTGGGGTTCTTCACATTTACTGGGGTCCCTCACAATGGGGTCCCTCTCACTTACTGGGCCCCTCACACTGGAGTCCTTCACACTTACTGGGGTCCCTCACACTTAGTGGGGGTCCCTCACACTGGGGTCTCTCACACTTACTGGGGGTCCCTCACACTTACTGGGGGTCACTCACACTTACTGGGGTCCCCTCACACTTACTGGGGTCCCTCACACTTACTGGGGTCTCTCACACTTACTGGGGTCCCTCACACTTACTGGGGTCCCTCACACTAGTGACCCTCATACTTACTAAGGTCCCCTCACGCTAGAGACCCTCATACTTACTGGGGTCCCTCACACTTACTGGTGTCCCGTCACACTCACTGGGGTCTCCCTCACACTTGCTGGGGTCCCCCTCACACTGGGGTCCCCTCACACTTACTGGGGTCCCCTCACGCTTACTGAGGTCCCCTCTCACTTACTGGGGTCCCCCTCACACTTACTGGGGTCCCCTCACACTCGCTGGTCTCCCTCACACTAACACTGAACGTAGACACCTGGTGGACAGCAGCCATCCAGAGAGGTACTACCTCCCTCTCATACGACTATGTAAGGGGAGTCTTTAAAGCCTAACATTAAAAGAAACACTGCAGGAAGCTACTGCCCATGAAGTGTGTTGCACAGTGTGAATCGACAAGTAAATCTTACAAACTTACGAAACGAATTAAAGGTAAGTCACAGGTAGAAACATGCACGTTAACTGGAGCTTTAAGGTTCATTTCAGTCAGTGATCTCCGTTTCAAGCAATATGCTCAGTGGAGCCCCCAACACCTACTGGCACCTTATTTCTACGCTGGAACCCACGTATAGGTTGAAAACCCAGCTAGGCCGGAACTCCACCTAGGCTGGAACCCCAACCTGAAGCCTCACACTGCATACCCGAACGGTCATGTAATCTCAGACTGGCTGGGAACTTTCATACATTCACTGTGTAAGGCTTCAGACTCCATGCAGCCTCTGTCCTGAAGGCAAATTGGTTTTCAGGAACTGTGAGAGAGGTCTGACTGAACACCGGTCTTGAGTAATTGATAAATCTGCCAACTGTGGACGAGATTAAGATACCTGCATGATAAATCTATCACACACACGCACACACTACACGCACACACTACACACACACACTACACACACACACTACACACACACACTACACACACACACACACACACACTACACACACTGCACACACACACACTATACACACACACACACACACACACACACACACACACACAGGACCTGTGCTGTTCTTGGTATATGTGAACGACATAACGGAAGGGATAGACTCAGAAGTGTCCTTGTTTGCAGATGATGTGAAGTTAATGAGAAGAATCAAATCGGACGAGGATCAGGCAGGACTACAAAGAGACCTGGACAGGCTACAAGCCTAGTCCAGCAACTGGCTCCTTGAATTTAACCCTGCCAAATGCAAAGTCATAAAGATTGGGGAAGGGCAAAGAAGACCGCAGACACAATGTAGTTTAGATGGCCAAAGACTGCAAACCTCACTCAAGGAAAAAGATCTGGGGGTGAGTATAACACCGAGCATATCTCCTGAGGCGCACATCAATCAGATAACTGCTGCAGCATACGGGCGCCTGGCAAACCTACGGATAGCGTTCCGATACCTCAGTAAGGATTCGTTTAAGACTCTGTATACCATCTACGTCAGGCCCATACTGGAGTATGCAGCACCAGTTTGGAATCCACACCTAGTCAAGCACGTCAAGAAATTAGAAAATGTGCAAAGGTTTGCAACAAGACTAGACCCAGAGCTACGGGGATTGTCCTATGAAGAAAGGTTGAGGGAAATCGGCCTGACGACACTGGAGGACAGGAGGGTCAGGGGAGAGACATGATAACGACATATAAAATACTGCGCGGAATAGACGAGGTGGACAAAGACGGGATGTTCCAGAGATGGGACACAGACACAAGAGGTCACAATTGGAAGTTGAAGACTCAGATGAATCAAAGGGATGTTAGGAAGTATTTCTTCAGTCATAGAGTAGTCAGGCCATGGAATAGCCTAGAAAGTGATGTAGTGGAGGCAGGAACCATACATAGTTTTAAGGCGAGGTATGATAGAGCTCATGGGGCAGGGAGAGAGAGGACCTAGTAGCAATCAGCGAAGAGGCGGGGCCAGGAGCTGTGAATCGACCCCTGCAACCACAAATAGGTGAGTACAAATAGGTGAGTACACACCCACTCACACACACACACACACACACACACACACACACACACACACACACACACACACACACACACACACACACAACCTGTCAGGGAATACCTGACAGGGAGGCAGCAACGAGTCATGGTACGTGAAGAGGTATCACAGTGGGCGCCTGTGACGAGCGGGGTCCCACAGGGGTCAGTTCTAGGGCAAGTGCTATTTTTGATATATGCGAACGACATGATGGAAGGATTAGACTCTGAAGTGTCCCTATTCGCAGATGATGTGAAGTTGATGAGAAGAATTAAATCGGATTAGGATGAGGCAGGACTGCAAAGAGACCTGGACAGGCTGGACATGTGGTCCAGAAACTGGCTTCTCGAATTCAATCCTGCCAAATGCAAAGTCATGAAGATTGGGGAGGGGCAAAGAAGACCGCAGACAGAGTATAGGCTAGGTGGACAAAGACTACAGACCTCACTCAGGGAGAAAGACCTCGGGGTGACCATAACACCGAGCACGTCACCAGAGGCACACATCAACCAAATAACTGCTGCAGCATACGGGCGTCTGGCAAACCTGAGAATAGCGTTCCGATACCTAACTAAGCAATCGTTCAAGACACTGTACACTGTGTATGTTAGGCCCATATTGGAGTATGCAGCACCAGTCTGGAACCCACACCTGGTCAAGCACGTCAAGAAGTTAGAGAAAGTACAAAGGTTTGCAACAAGGCTAGTCCCAGGGCTCAGGGGAATGTCGTACGAGGAAAGGTTGAGGGAAATCGGACTGACGACACTGGAGGACAGAAGGATCAGGGGAGACATGATAATGACATACAATATACTGCGGGGAATAGATAAGGTGGACAGAGATAGGATGTTCCAGAGAGGGGACACAGGAACAAGGGCTCACAACTGGAAGCTGAAGACTCGGACGAGTCACAGGGATGTTAGGAAGTATTTCTTCAATCATAGAGTAATCAGCAAGTGGAATAGCCTAGCAAGTGAAGTAGTGGAGGCAGGAACCATACATAGTTTTAAGAAGAGGTATGATAAAGCTCAGGAAGCAGAGAGAGAGAGGACCTAGTAGCAATCAGTGAAGAGGCGGGGCCAGGAGCTGAGTCTCGACCCCTGCAACCACAATTAGGTGAGTACAATTAGGTGAGTGCACACACACACACACACACACACACACACACACACACACACACACACACACACACACACGTAAAGTTATGAAGAAGATTAACAGGGAAAGAGTGGTGGAGCACCTAAAACGGAATGGACTAATACATGACAACCAGTACGGCTTCAGGGAAGGGAAATTCTGAATCACGAACCTATTGGAGTTCTATGACAAGGTAGCAAAAGTAAGACAGCAGAGAGAGGGATGGGTAGACTGCATCATCATGGACTGTAAGAAGGCTTTCGATACAGTTCCACACAAGAGATTGGTTAAACTAAAGAAGCGGGCAGGAATAGGAGGGAAAACACTGCAATAGATCAAGGATTACCTGACAGGAAGGAAACAACGTGTGTCGGTCCAAAACTAGGAGTCAGAGTGGGTGTACGTGTCGAGTGGGGTTCCGCTAGGGTCAGTCCTAGGTCCGGTGCTGTTTCTTATATATGTGAATGATATGACAGAATTGATAGAGTCAGAGGTGTCCCTGTTTCCGGACGATGTGAAACTAATGAGAAGAATACAAGCAGAAAGGGATAAGGTAAGCCTACAAGGTAATCTGGACAGGCTGCAAGCCTGGTCTGACAAATGGCTCCTGGAGTTTAACTCCAGCAAGTGAAAAGTTATGAATTCAGATTTGAGGACAGAGGAGACTGCAGACAAAGGCTGCAAATTTCACTCAAGGAAACGGATCTTGGGGTGAGCATCATACTGAGCACATCTCGTGAAGCGCACATCAGCCAAATAACTGCTTCAGCACATGGGCGCCTGGCAAACCTGTGGACAACATTTCGACATCTAAGTAAGGAGTCATTCACGACACTGTACACCGTGTACGTCAGGCCCATATTGTAGTATGCAGCACCAGTATGGAACACATATCTGGCCAAACACGTCAAGAAATTAGATTAAGTGCAAAGGTTTGCAACAAGACTAGTCCCGGAACTGAGGGAAACTTAACCTGACAACAAGGGAACTAAACCTGACAAAACTGGAAGACAGGAGGGATAGGGGAGGATATGATAACATAAAATACTGAGAGGAACTAACAAGGTGGATTGGCAGAGAATGTTTCAGAGATGTGACAGCAACAAGGGATCACAACTGGTAGTTGAAAACTCTTCTGAGTCACATTGATGTTAGGAAGTATTTCTTAAGCCATAGAGTTGTCAGGAAGTGGAATAGTCTGGATAGTGACGCAGTAGAGGCAGGATCCATACATTGCTTTAAGAAGAGGTGTTATGAAGCTCATGGAGCAGAGAGAGAGAGTGGACCTAGTAGCGACCAGTGAAGAGGCGGGGCCGGGAGCTATGACTCGATCCCTGCAACCACAGTTAGGTGAGTGCAATTAAGCAACTGTGGACGGGATTAACTTACTTGCATGATAAATCTGTCAACTATAGACGGGATTAGGGCATCTTCATAATAAATCCGCCAACTGTAGACGGGATTAAGGTGCACATGTTTTCCCCTCAACATGTCTATTGCTTTCTCCCTCCCTCCCTTCTCTCTCTCTCTCTCTCTCTCTCAATCATTCACAGTTTTTCTCTCAACTCTAATATTTTCTCTCGGTACTTTCCTTAATTTGTATAATAAATCTACTAAGTATACACAGTATACTTAGTAGACAGTAAGTGTATGATAGACTAGCTAACATACGCGGGTCTAGAGGAATTATATCACAGAAATACTAAATATAGTTTTGCAAGTCGTTGACATGACGACAGGAGCGAGGTGGTGAGACAAGACTGGATATTCCAGCCAGATGCTGCATCTTCCACGGTATCCAAGGAATGAGAGAGAGAGAGAGAGAGAGAGAGAGAGAGAGAATGATTGACAGAAATATTGACACACAATACACCAAAATATAGGCATGGAATATGAAAGGAAAAACTCACAACCCTGTGTAAAGTATTATGAGAGAAAAACCATCCTGTGTTTAGGAATATCACGAAAACCATTACATGTATATGAAGTTCGAGAGCTAGCTAAATAAAGTTAGTTCTAGCTTTATCTTTATAAAACGCCTTCACACACAAACATTTATATATATATATATATATATATATATATATATATATATAATATAGGGAGGTACCACCTCCAGAACTGTTCTGGGGACCCTCATCCTCAGAGAAAAGAATAAACTTGCTTCAGGGAAAACTCAAGGTTCTTGCCGAATAAGGCAACGGAAAATTTGTGCTTATCTGGAGAGAGTTTCGGGGGTCAACGCCCCCGCGGCCCGGTCTGTGACCAGGCCTCAATAATGCAATAATTTCGCAAAAATTATTCTGAACCTAACGAAAAAATATATTTCTGTGTGTTTGTTTATTATTAAATAATAAATATACACATTAATAACGCGTGATTGCAATTATATAAAATTTAAAAATACCTCAGTGAAAATAGGAAAAACACCTGAGCACTTTCACGTATTTACACTCCTACTGGAAACGTATGTAAGGAGAGCGAGGACAACCAGATTATATAACTATGATAAGTGTTATAATGACTCCACTGTCACCATTACACAGATGATAATCTCTACCATCAATGTCACCATTACCTCCCTGATGCTGTAGAACCTCCAGATAAGAGTAGGGAGCGCAAGTGATGCTAGAAACTCAGACATTCTGGTGCCAGGGATATGGATTTACCAGGATTATAACATATATCCCAGGAAGGGTTGAAGGGAGAGAGGTGAAGGAGGTTTTGAGTGCTGAAGGCTTGAGCATCCATCAGTCTCTTGTGAGTGATCTTGATCGAAGCTGATACAAGCGGTTTGTGTGCCCGAACTTGCTGTTGGAGCGTGATCAGGAAGCATTCATAAAGGGATTCGGGAAGATCTGTTTGCCTGCTATAAATATTCATCATCTGCTGAAGAGTGGCTTTGAGGTCGAAAACTCCCATTTACCCGTATTTTATGCTATTTATAAAAATTTTTTATCGAGTTATTGCATTTGTAGGGATAATGTGTTGGTACAGTGGTGATCCGAGCACTGACTTCTGGTCTTTCACACAACTGTACAACGAATATTGTGATTTATCAAATCGTAATGACACGATTATGAACAACTCAGAGCCGAGGGTACTTCCCGGTACCCAACACTGAATATTGTGGTACTTCCCAGTACCCAACACTGAATATTGTGGTACTTCCCGGTACCCAACACTGAATACCGTGGTACTTCCCAGTACCCAACACTGAATACCGTGGTACTTCCCAGTACCCAACACTGAATACCGTGGTACTTCCCAGTACCCAACACTGAATACCGTGGTACTTCCCAGTACCCAACACTGAATATCCGTGGTACTTCCCAGTACCCAACACTGAATACCGTGGTACTTCCAGTACCCAACACTGAATACGTGGTACTTCCAGTACCCAACACTGAATACCGTGGTACTTCCCAGTACCCAACACTGAATACCGTGGTACTTCCCAGTACCCAACACTGAATACCGTGGTACTTCCCAGTACCCAACACTGAATACCGTGGTACTTCCCAGTACCCAACACTGAATACCGTGGTACTTCCCAGTACCCAACACTGAATACCGTGGTACTTCCCAGTACCCAACACTGAATACCGTGGTACTTCCCAGTACCCAACACTGAATACCGTGGTACTTCCCAGTACCCAACACTGAATACCGTGGTACTTCCCAGTACCCAACACTGAATACCGTGGTACTTCCCAGTACCCAACACTGAATACCGTGGTACTTCCCAGTACCCAACACTGAATACCGTGGTACTTCCCAGTACCCAACACTGAATACCGTGGTACTTCCCAGTACCCAACACTGTATACCGTGGTACTTCCCAGTACCCAACACTGAATACCGTGGTACTTCCCAGTACCCAACACTGAATACCGTGGTACTTCCCAGTACCCAACACCGAATACCGTGGTACTTCCCGTACCCAACACTGAATACCGTGTTACTTCCCAGTACCCAACACTGAATACCGTGGTACTTCCCAGTACCAACATGAATACCGTGGTACTTCCAGTACCAACCTGATACCGTGTACTTCCAGTACCCAACACGAATACCGTGGTACTTCCCAGTACCCAACATTTGATACCGTGGTACTCCGTACCAACCTGAATACCGTGGTCTTCCCAGTACCCAACACTAAATTTACCGTGTATTCCCAGTACCCAAACTGATCCCTTTGGGGGTACTTCCCAGTCCCAAACACTGAATACCGTGGTACTTTCCAGTACTGAAAACCGAGTTATGTCTGTTTAAAATGACGATAATAACATATTCACAGTAGAAAATAACAAATCCTTACTTCAGTTTTATCATTCTATAAAATCTCCCGAAAAAGTTAACACAGTATGCTGCCGAGGGGAATAAATCCGAAAAAGTTAACACAGTATGCTGCCGAGGGGAATAAATCCGAAAAAGTTAACACAGTATGCTGCCGAGGGAAATAAATACGAAAAAGTTAACACAGTATGCTGCCGAGGGAAATAAATACGAAAAAGTTAACACAGTATGCTGCCGAGGGATAAATCCGAAATAGAACACAGTATGCTCCCGAGGGAATAAACCGAAAAGTTAACACAGTATGCTGCCGAGGGGAATAAATCCGAAAAAGTTAACACAGTATGCTGCCGAGGGGAATAAATCGCAGATATTTTAGTGGGTGACAGAGGCGCTCTCTGCCTGACAGTGATTCATCATAACACCGCCCCAGACACTCCCTGATGGACCCGTCCTTGAGCTTTCTTTAACACTGAGATATTCCAGCAATAACATGACAATAACGACGTGATATTCCAGCAATAACATGACAATAACGACGTGATATTCCAGCAATAACATGACAATAACGACGTGATATTCCAGCAATAACATGACAATAACGACGTGATATTCCAGCAATAACATGACAATAACGAGGTGATATTCCAGCAATAATATGACAATAACGAGGTGATTTTTCCCAAAGCAATAAATGACAATAACGAGGTGATATTCCAGCAAAAAATTGACATAACGAGGTGATATTCCAGCAATAACTGACAATAACGAGGTGATATTCCAGCAATAACATGACAATAACGAGGTGATATTCCAGCAATAACATGACAATAACGAGGTGATATTCCAGCAATAACATGAAAATAACGAGTGATATTCAGCAATAACATGACAATAACGAGGTGATATTCCAGCAATAACATGACAATAACGAGGTGATATTCCAGCAATAACATGACAATAACGAGGTGATATTCCAGCAATAATATGACAATAACGAGGTGATATTCCAGCAATAACATGACAATAACGAGGTGATATTCCAGCAATAACATGACAATAACGAGGTGATATTCCAGCAATAACATGACAATAACGAGGTGATATTCCAGCAATAACATGACAATAACGAGTGATATTCCAGCAATAACATGACAATAACGACGTGATATTCCAGCAATAATATGACAATAACGAGGGGGATATCCAGCAATAACAGACAATAACGAGGTGTTTATTCCAGCAATAACTGACAATAACGAGGTGATATTCCAGCAATAATATGACAATAACGAGGTGATATACCAGCAATAACAGGACAATAACGAGGTGATATCACAATATGCAAAATAACAACTGGGAAAAATATTGAATTTCGTCGCTCTTTCGTGATATATCGCATTAAAATAATGTTAGAAATCACGAAAGTGTTTGGAAATTCATTTTTTTGTTTACAGTGGTTATTTTGGACGTTATAATGTGTACTCAACCACTGGGGAATGATCACAGGGAAGTAAATATTTTGAGAATAAGAAATATGAAGAAAAAACAGAGTAGACTCGAGACAATATATGTTCAGTTTCCTAACGAACCTGACCGAACCTCAACGTTCCTTCATTTGTATGAAATGTTCGGTTCTTTTACGGGTTTCATTAAACTTCTGAAGTTCGTAGCCTTATTAGTGGGTCGTTATTTATGTAAATGTTGCTGGTTAAGTGCCAGTGGTCGGTGGTGTTGCTTCTGCCCAAGTGTCTGCCGTTTGTTAGTGGTGTTGTTCCTGCCCAAGTGTCTGCCGTTTGGGTTAGTGGTGATGTTCCTGCCAAGTGTCTGCCGTTTGTGGTGGTGATGTTCCTGCCCAAGTGTCTGCCGTTTGTTAGTGGTGTTGCTCCTGCCCAAGTGTCTGCCGTTTGTTAGTGGTGATGTTCCTGCCCAAGTGTCTGCCGTTTGTTAGTGGTGATGTTCCTGCCCAAGTGTCTGCCGTTTGTTGGTGGTGTTGCTCCTGCCCAAGTGTCTGCCGTTTGTTGGTGGTGATGTTCCTGCCCAAGTGTCTGCCGTTTGTTAGTGGTGATGTTCCTGCCCAAGTGTCTGCCGTTTGTTGGTGGTGATGTTCCTGCCCAAGTGTCTGCCGTTTGTTGGTGGTGATGCTCCTGCCCAAGTGTCTGCCGTTTGTTGGTGGTGTGTGCTCCTGCCCAAGTGTCTGCCGTTTGTTGGTGGTGATGTTTCCTGCCCAAGTGTCTGCCGTTTGTTAGTGGTGATGTTCCTGCCCAAGTGTCTGCCGTTTGTTAGTGGTGATGTTCCTGCCCAAGTGTCTGCCGTTTGTTAGTGGTGATGTTCCTACCCAAGTGTCTGCCGTTTGTTAGTGATGTTCCTGCCCAAGTGTCTGCCGTTTGTTAGTGGTGATGTTCTGCCCAAGTGTCTGCCGTTTGTTAGTGGTGATGTTCCTGCCAAGTGTCTGCCGTTTGTTGGTGGTGATGTTCCTGCCCATAGTGTCTGCCGTTTGTTAGTGGTGTTGCTCCTGCCCAAGTGTCTGCCGTTTGTTAGTGGTGATGTTCCTGCCCAAGTGTCTGCCGTTTGTTAGTGGTGTTGCTCCTGCCCAAGTGTCTGCCGTTTGTTAGTGGTGATGTTCCTGCCAAGTGTCTGCCGTTTGTTAGTGGTGATGTTCCTGCCCAAGTGTCTGCCGTTTGTTGGTGGTGATGTTACTGCCCAAGTGTCTGCCGTTTGTTAGTGGTGTTGCTCCTGCCCAAGTGTCTGCCGTTTGTTAGTGGTGTTGTTCCTGCCCAAGTGTCTGCCGTTTGTTGGTGGTGATGTTCCTGCCCAAGTGTCTGCCGTTTGTTAGTGGTGTTGCTCCTGCCCAAGTGTCTGCCGTTTGTTAGTGGTGTTGCTTCCTGCCCAAGTGTCTGCCGTTTGTTAGTGGTGTTGTTCCTGCCCAAGTGTCTGCCGTTTGTTATTAACTTGTGCTGAAGATCTGAGTGAATGTTGTTACACATCGTCACTGTATCACTATGTGGAATGATAACTTACCAAAACGATATGTTCTAACATGGTTTGCTATTTTTCAATCACAATATTTTTCAATCCGTCATGGTACTTTTTAATATGGTAGACAATTTTTCTAAACGACAGAGTATTTTTCACTGATATAGATTATTTTTTAACATGACGGTATTTTTTAATATGTGTAATGAAGACATTAATATGCATATTATGTTACTGCAGAAAGAAATTCGAAATATTTCTTTTCATATGCCAAAAACATGTCAAAAACCACTTCTAGTATAGGGCCCCTGCTCAGACAAGACAGATCCTACACAGACAACAAAGAAATAAGTGAGATACTAAAATTGCAGTATGACTCAGTGTTCAGTGAGCCACTAACCAATTTAAAGATAGACAATCCAAACAATTTTTTCATGAATGAGCCTCAAAATCCTGCCAATGTAGGCCAGATTTATGACATAACCCTAACTCCACTAGACTTTGAGAAAGCCATCGACGACATGCCCATGCATTCAGCCCCAGGCCCAGACTCGTGGAACTCTGTGTTCATTAAAAACAGCAAAAAAACCCTCTCACGGGCCCTAAGTATGCTATGGAGAAGGAGCTTAGACACAGGCGAGATTCCACAGTCACTAAAAACAGCAGATATAGCCCCACTCCATAAAGGTTGCAGCAAAGCAGTAGCTAAGAACTGTAGACCAATAGCTTTAATGTCCCACATCATAAAAATCTTTGAAAGAGTTCTAAGAAGAAGGATAGCAAACCACTTGGACTCCCAAAAATTGCACAATCCAGGGCAACATGGTTTCAGAGCAGGTCGCTCCTGCCTCTCGCAACTACTGGATCACTATGATATGGTCTTGGATGCACTGGAAAACAAACAGAATGCAGATGTAGTATACACAGACTTTGCAAAAGCCTTTGACAAGTGTGATCATGGTGTAATAGCACACAAAATACGTGCTAAAGGGATAACCGGCAAACTAGGAAGATGGATCTTCAACTTTCTAACCAATCGCACACAAAGAGTAGTGGTAAACAGAGTTAAATCAGATGCTGCCATAGTGAAGAGCTCTGTCCCACAAGGCACAGTACTCGCACCTATCCTGTTCCTTATTCTCATGTCAGACAGAGATGTAAACCACAGCACTGTATCATCTTTTGCAGACGATACTAGGATCTGCATGAGAGTCATCCATTGAGGACACGGCAAAGCTCCAAGAAGATATAAACCAAGTTTTCCAATGGGCAGCAGAGAACAATATGATGTTCAATGAAGACAAATTCCAACTACTCCGTTATGGAAAACTGGAGGAAATAATAACTAGGACTGAGTATGCTACAAACTCCAATCACACAATAGAGCGGAAAAGTAATGTGAAGGACCTGGGTGTGGTAATGTCAGATGACCTCACCTTCAAGGACCACAACAATGCCACTATCACATCTGCTAGGAAACTGATAGGGTGGATAATGAGAACATTCAAGACAAGAGATGCTAAGCCAATGATGATTCTTTTTAAATCACTTATTCTTTCTAGGCTGGAATACTGTTGAACATTAGCATTCCGATTCAAGGCAGGTGAAATTGCATAGCTAGAGAATGTACAGAGAACCTTTACTGCCCATATAAGTTCCATCAAACACCTTAACTACCGGGAGCGCCTGGAAGCACTTGACTTGTACTCACTAGAGCACAGGCGAGAGAGAGGTATCATAATCTACACCTGGAAGATTCTGGAGGGACTGGCCCCTAATATGCACACAGCAATCACTCCATACGAAAGCAAAAGACTTGGCAGGCGATGCAACATACCCCCAGTGAAAATTAAGGGCGTCACTGATACTCTAAGATAAAACATAATAAGTGTCCGGGGCCCAAGACTGTTCAACAGCCTCCCACCAGCAATAAGGGGCATTACGGGAAAACCACTGGTTGTTTTCAAGAGGGAGATGGACAGATACCTAAAGACGGTGCCGGATCAGCTGGGCTGTAGTTCGTACATTAGATTGCGTGAGGCCAGCAGTAACAACCTCGTTGATCAGGACCTGATCCACCAGGAGGCCTGGTCGTGGACCGGGCCGCGGGGGCGTTGATCCCCGGAATGCCTTCCAGGTAGACTCCAGGTAAGGTTCTAAGAAGCAAGATCCCCAACCACCTAGATACCCATCAGTTACACAACCCAAGGTAACATGGATTTAGAGCAGGTCGCTCCTGCCTGTCCCAACTACTGGACCACTATGACAAGGTCCTGGATGCTTTAGAGGATAAACAAAATGCAGATGTAGCATACACAGACTTTGTAAAAGCCTTAGACAAGTGTGTCCATGCTGTAATAGTGCACAAAATGCGTAACAAGGGAATAACAGGAAAAGTTAGTAGATAGATCTATAACTTCCTAACAAATAAATCATAAAAAATAATAGTAAACAGAGTAAAGTCTGAGGCAGCTACATCCCCTCATGGAAGGTTCCTTGATGTTGGTGAGGGGCTCTTGATTTAGGGAATTGGAACTGTGCTCCAGTTCCCCGAATTAAGCCTGAATGCCTTCCACATCCCCCCCCCCCGGGCGCTGTATAATCCTACGGGTTTAGCGCTTCCCTTTGATTATAATAATAATAATGAGGCAGCTACAGTGAAAAGTTCTGTTCCACAAGGCACAGTACTCGCTACCAACCTCTTCCTCATATCTAATATAGAGATGTAAGCCATAGCTCCGTGTCTTCCTTTGCGGATGACGCCCGAATTGCCGTGACAGTGTCCTCCGTCGAAGACACCGCAAGACTTCAAGCGGACATCAACCAAATCTTTAAATGGGCCACAGAAAACAATTTGAAGGTCAATGAAAATAAATTTCAACTACTCGGATATGGGAAACTTGGGGAAATTAAAATTTTACCAGGGTATAAAACAAATTCTAACCGCACAATAGTGCGAAAACTAATGTGAAGGACCTGGGAGTGATAATGTCACAGGATCTCGCCTTCAAAGACCACAATAATGTATCTACTTCATTTGCTAGACAAATGATAGGATGGATAATGAGAACCTTCAAAACTAGGGACGCCAAGCTCGTGACGATTCTCTTCAAATCGCTTGTTCTCTCTAGGGTGGAATACTGTAGTACACTAACTGCCCCTTTCAAGGCAGGCGAAATTGCTGACCTGGAGATGTACAAAGAGATTTCAGGCACACACAAGTACGATAAGGTACCTAAATTACTGGGAACGGTTGAAGTCCTTTGATTTGTATTCCCTGGAACGCAGGCGAGAAAGATGCATGATTATATACACTTGGAAAATCCTAGAGGGATTAGTACCAAATCTACACAAAAAGTCACCCCTATGAAAACAAAAGACAGGAGATGCAACATTCCCTCAATGAAAAGCAGAGGCGCCACGAATACACTGAAACACAACACAATAAGTGTCATGGGTAAAAGACCGTTCAGCTGCCTCACAGCATACATAAGGGGGATTACCAGTAGACCCTGTCTTTAAGAAGGCACAGGGCAGGCACCTAAAGTCAGTACGTGACCAGCCGGATTGTGGTTCGTACATCGGTTTACGTGCTACCGGCGGTAACAGCCTGATTGATCAGGCCTTGATCCACCACGAGGCCTGGTCTAAGGCCGGGCCGCGGGATCGTTGACCCCCTAAACCCTCTCCAGGTATTCTCCAGGAAAAGTACTAAGTCCTTCAAGATCGTACAAAGCCTGGAAATGGAAGCTCCAGTTCCTCTAATAAAGATCTCTTCACCAGCATGAAGACACTCGTCTCCTTGAAGGTGGATAATGGGAAGACAATGAGAGAACAGGAAGAGTTAAGACCAAGTGAAGACAAAGATAAGGAAGCATAAAGCTTCCTCAGCAAATTCTCAAGTTTGAAAACTGAAAAGTCCCATCAAAGACGTAATTCAATCTCAGGTTGATGGATTTTCCATCACCACCAAAAATTTACCTTTCATCTAGCAATTAGACTGCTGTTTCCACATAATCTTTGCTTTAAGTGTATTAGTAATAATAAATTGTTTTAAGCACATTGTAAAATCAACTTCATGTTTTTTGGGTCGTGAATAAATACAACTTGTAGATAAATTAGACACATGTACTACACAGCCATTTGCTATGTAATGTTTTTGCGTAGTGTATACTTCAGTAAAACATTGTAGCTAGTGTAACACCGGCACATTTATCTAGTGTTTACCCAATTTGCTAGTGTAACTCAACCCAGCACATTTTTGCTAGTGTAATCTAACCAGCACATTTTTGCTAGTGTAATCTAACCAGCACATTTTTGCTAGTGTAATCTCACCAGCACATTTTTGCTAGTGTAATCTAACCAGCACATTTTTGCTAGTGTAATCTCACCAGCACATTTTTGCTAGTGTAATCTCACCAGCACATTTTTGCTAGTGTAATTTCTAACCAGCACATTTTTGCTAGTGTAATCTCACCACACATTTTTGCTAGTGTAATCTAACCAGCACATTTTGCTAGTGTAATCTAACCAGCACATTTTGCTAGTGTAATCTCACCAGCACATTTTTGCTAGTGTAATCTAAACAGCACATTTTTGCTAGTGTAATCTCACCTGCACATTTTTGCTAGTGTAATCTAACCAGCACATTTTTCCTAGTGTAATCTAACCAGCACATTTTTGCTAGTGTAATCTCACCAGCACATTTTTGCTAGTGTAATCTCACCAGCACATTTTTGCTAGTGTAATCTAACCAGCACATTTTTTGCTAGTGTAATCTAAACCAGCACATTTGCTAGTGTAATCTACCAGCACAATTTGCTAGTGTAATCTAACCAGCACATTCTTGCTAGTGTAATCTAACCAGCACATTTTTGCTAGTGTAATCTCACCAGCACATTTTTGCTAGTGTAATCTCACCAGCACATTTTTGCTAGTGTAATCTCACCAGCACATTTTTGCTAGTGTAATCTAACCAGCACATTTTTGCTAGTGTAATCTCACAGCACATTTTTGCTAGTGTAATCTCACCAGCACATGTTGCTATTGTAATCTAACCAGCACATGTTGCTAGTGTAATCTAACCAGCACATTTTTGCTAGTGTAATCTAACCAGCACATGTTGCTAGTATAATCTAACAGCACATGTTGCGAGTGTAATCTAACCAGCACATGTTGCTAGTGTAATCTAACCAGCACATGTTGCTAGTGTAATCTAACCAGCACATTTTTGCTAGTGTAATCTAACCAGCACATTTTTGCTAGTGTAATCTAACCAGCACATTTTTGCTAGTGCAATCTAACCAGCACATGTTCGCTAGTGTAATCTAACCAGCACATGTGCTAGTTAATCTAACAGCACATGTTGCAGTGTAATCTAACCAGCACATTTGCTAGTGTAATCTAACCAGCACATGTTGCTAGTGTATCTAACCAGCACATGTTGCTAGTGTAATCTAACCAGCACATGTTGCTTTCACCGCAGTGTAATCTAACCAGCACATGTTGCTAGTGTAATCTACAGCACATGTTGCTAGTGTAATCTACCAGCACATTTTGCTAGTGTAATCTACCAGCACATGTTGCTAGTGTAATCTAACCAGCACATGTTGCTAGTGTAATCTAACCAGCACATGTTGCTAGTGTAATCTAACCAGCACATGTTGCTAGTGTAATCTAACCAGCACATTTTTGCTAGTGTAATCTCACCAGCACATTTTTGCTAGTGTAATCTAACCAGCACATTTTTGCTAGTGTAATCTCACCAGCACACTTTTGCTAGTGTAATCTAACCAGCACATTTTTGCTAGTGTAATCTCACCAGCACATTTTTGCTAGTGTAATCTCACCAGCACATTTTTGCTAGTGTAATCTCACCAGCACATTTTTGCTAGTGTAATCTCACCAGCACATTTTTGCTAGTGTAATCTCACCAGCACTTTTTGCTAGTGTAATCTCACCAGCACATTTTTGCTAGTGTAATCTCACCAGCACATTTTTGCTAGTGTAATCTACCAGCACAATTTTTGCTAGTGTAATCTCACCAGCACATTTTGCTAGTGTAATCTAACCAGCACATGTTTGCTAGTGTAATCTAACCAGCACATTTTTGCTAGTGTAATCTACCAGCACATGTTGCTAGTGTAATCAAACCCAGCACATGTTGCTAGTGTAATCTACCAGCACATGTTGCTAGTGTAATCTCACCAGCACAAGTTGCTAGTGTAATCTAACCAGCACATTTTGCTAGTGTAATCTCACCAGCACATTTTTGCTAGTGTAATCTAACCAGCACATTTTTGCTAGTGTAATCTAACCAGCACATTTTTGCTAGTGTAATCTAACCAGCACATTTTTGCTAGTGTAATCTAACCAGCACATTTTTGCTAGTGTAATCTACCAGCACATTTTTGCTGTGTAATCTAACCAGCACATTTTTGCTAGTGTAATCTAACCAGCACATTTTTGCTAGTGTAATCTCACCAGCACATTTTTGCTAGTGTAATCTCACCAGCACATGTTGCTAGTGTAATCTAACCAGCACATGTTGCTAGTGTAATCTAACCAGCACATGTTGCTAGTGTAATCTAACCAGCACATTTTTGCTAGTGTAATCTAACCAGCACATGTTGCTAGTATAATCTAACAAGCACATGTTGCTAGTATAATCTAACAGAACATGTTGCGAGTGTAATCTAACCAGCACATGTTGCTAGTGTAATCTAACCAGCACATGTTGCTAGTGTAATCTAACCAGCACATTTTTGCTAGTGTAATCTAACCAGCACATTTTTGCTAGTGTAATCTAACCAGCACATTTTCGCTAGTGTAATCTAACCAGCACATGTTGCTAGTATAATCTAACAGCACATGTTGCGAGTGTAATCTAACCAGCACATGTTGCTAGTGTAATCTAACCAGCACATGTTGCTAGTGTAATCTAACCAGCACATTTTTGCTAGTGTAATCTAACCAGCACATGTTGCTAGTGCAATCTAACCAGCACATGTTGCTAGTGTAATCTAACCAGCAGATGTTGCTAGTGTAATCTAACCAGCACATGTTGCTAGTGTAATCTAGCCAGCACATGTTGCTAGTGTAATCTAACCAGCACATGTTGCTAGTGTAATCTAACCAGCACATGTTGCTAGTGTAATCTAACCAGCACATGTTGCTAGTGTAATCTAACCAGCATATGTTGCTAGTGTAATCTAACCAGCTACTTCTGGTGTAATTTCTGAATTGTCCTTACTGTAATACATCAATCTATTTCCATCTATTCCCGATGTAATCCTACCATCTATTCCTGATATAATTCTACCACCTATTTCTAAAGTAATCCTATCGCCATTCCCAAAATAATCCTACCATCTTTTCCTAAAGTAACCCTTCCACCTATTCCTGACAATCCTACCTACTCCTGGTACAGACTATCCTGAGGTGTGTTCACCTATTTGCTACGATACACTTAAAGTATCTGCTGCCCCGCAGGAGATGGGAACACCTGTACGTAACACCTTTTGTAACACTTACTTACAGAATACTTGTTGAATATCCAAAAATTAAAGAAAAAATTAATAATATCTATATACATTTTGCTCAAATTCACGTTTGGTTGGTTTCATTATATACATTCTTCAACCCACACATGATGCTCTGCAGGTTGTTAAACTAAATTCTTTCTGTAACACCATGCTGAAGGTGCTCTCATTATAAACGTTCTTGAAAACAGTTAACTTGGCACGCTGTTGCCACTGTAACTTCAGGGTGAGGATGAATTTATTTACCATTACTGTTGTCAGTACAAAATGACATTTCACAATGTCGTAAGTAAAAAATAAGAATATGTAGAGATGATGCGTGTTGCACAGTGCATGTCACAAGTGATGGAGGTTCAGTGACTCCTTCCAGGTTCACACACAGAATTTAGACTGCGGCTGCATAATTTTTTTTTCAGTCGTCTTGAGAGCAGGTTCAGTGGGCACATAAAATGTACATTACGTAAATTTATACGAGAGATAAGCCTGTAAAGTCAAATAACGTGACTTATTGTAGTTGGGGTTCCATGGATTAAGTACCAGCTGTATGCAAGTGAGATTAGAAGGAGAGATCTCACTACCAGAATCGCAGAACATAATTGATCTGCTCTCTAAACACATGGAAGTTCGGCTATATTCGAACTTATTGGATCATGTTACCACACCACCACTCGGGAAGATGCGAAGATCACACATTAAGTAGATAAACCTTTTAAAACATAAAGCAACACACATTAACATCATTAACTGGAGATTATTATTAAATTCACCTTGAAGAAATTCATATCAACATCTGGACTACTGTCAGCCGCAACGAGAAGTCATATATACCTCACCTTACATCCATATTCACCACAAAAATTAATATCCACCTCTCATGATCTGGGATAATCTAACGGGCTCTGGAGCCAGACCTGCTCCCCCCAACAACTACAAACAATCGCACTGGGATGGTCCAGTAGTGAAAAATGTAGCCTCAACAATGCTTCAGTGTGTGTCAGGGAAGGGTAGAACCCTCCTCCTGGCAGTGAGAGCTCCTCATGCAGGGGACTTTCTATTGGCTGTTCCCAACTCCAGCCTTGGCACACGCCTCGACCCACAGACCATCCGCATCGGTGTTGCCCTTCGACTTGCCGCCCCTATTCTCGCCGAACACAGGTGTATTTGTGGCAGTGAAGCAGCAGACCGATTCGGGTACCATGGTCTTGTGTGCCGTAAATGCGAGGGAAAGATTGCAAGACATGAGGAGGTTAATAACATTATCAAGAGGAGCCTCACAACAGCCGGATGCCCAGCAGTAAGGAAGCCACCCCAGCTATGCAGATCTGATGGCAACCAGAAGCGTCCAGATGGTATCACCCTTCAAGCCTGGACAGACGGGAAGCAGGTGGTGTGGGACTATACATGTGCATGTACCTTGGCTGATACCTATCTCCAATACACCAGGGAGGAAGGAGGGGCAGCTGCCAGCTTCAGGGAGTCCCAAAAGCCTAGAAAATAAGGAGAACTTGCCCATCATTATATGTTTGTTCCCATAGGCTCAGAGACCCTTGGCTCATGGGGAAAGAATGCATCTAAATTATTTAAGGAACTGGGAAAAAGACTCATCAGGGTAACTAGGGATCCCAGGGCAGCTAGTTTTCTGTTCCAGCGGCTCAGTGCGGCTGCTCAGAGGGGTAATGCCTGCTGTATTTTGGGCACACGCCCCAGCTCTGAGGAGCTGGATGAGATTTTCGCTTTATAATCAGTGATACACACGTAACAACATGTACCGTATATGCCACCTTTATATCAACAATGTATCTCTTAAATCTTCTGTACCATATTATGTAATAAAATATTCCCATTGGTAAAAAAAAATACGAAAAGATGGGGTGGTAGGGGAAGTGGAATATTCAAACTGCTTCAGGAAGAAATCCAAATATTCTTTCTTAAAGCCTTTTTATCCACTTCTCCGAGGCTATGGGTCCCACTATATATATATATATATATATATATATATATATATATATATATATATATATATATATATATTATATATATATATATATATAAACACTGATCTCTGGCTGAAGGAGACTCGAACCTACGAACCTTGAAACAAGGTACGCAGTGTTTTACCAATCTACCCACACTGGACCAATACCTTGGAGTCCAGCTTGCGCTAGACTTTGATCCAAGGCAGCCAGCTTTCAGGGAGAAGGCTTACAGCTTTTCATCTCATCCCATGCATGCATCAGCCTTACTAGAGATATTAACAATGCAAGGAATTCGCAAGAGCAGGCGAAATATACACAAACACTGATCTCTGGCTGAAGGAGACTCGAACCTACGAACCTTGGAACAAGGTACGCAGTGCTTTACCAATCTACCCACCCCCTATAAGTTATATTATACATGTACTTTATTAATAAACAGAATACATTGATAGAAAACACAAACATGAGTATATTGGTACAATATATCAAAGGTTATGAATCTCCTTCAGCTCCTTCGAAGCAAAAATAACCAATTCGATCACAGGGAACCGTGATCGAATTTGCTTTGATTTCCTCCTTTCTGCAACACTGCAAGCTCCTGATGTGTTGATTGCAACACGAAAGACCTAGAACTATCATTCACCTCCCCCATGATTATTTTTCATCCTGTATCGCTTATTCGCGATATTTGCAGAATACTATGTGACCTATTTATATGACCCACAGTAATTCAGTGAGGAAAACCAAATCTTAACTCATTATAAAAAGGAACTGCACTCGGGTTTGGTTTAAGGATTACAAAAAATAAATATTTAATTAGTATTAATAATAATAGTAATAATATATAAAAGTGGAGAAAAAAAACTTGTACGAGAGTATCAGTGGGAGTACAGTTAGAAGTTAGTACATAAATGTACACTTGATACACACAAGTACATAATGTGATGGCAGTGTGATGGTCCGTCGACTCAGATGTACATCTCTGTGAGAAAATCTATCGAATGATAGACATGTCTGATTCTGACGAGACTCAGAACTATGTTGATTACAGCGTCAGTTTCATTACTGGAAAAATAAAGACTTGCAGTATAATGCGATTCTTTATTGACAATGTTTCGCCCACACAGTGGACTTTATCAAGTCACAAACTTGATAAAGTCAACTGTGTGGGCGAAACGTCGTTAATAAAGGATCGCATTTGTGTCTATCCATCGTGTCGGTATTTTATACTATTTATCTCCAGCATCATTAAATGACGGAGGATCGATCCTGCACCGCTCTTTACGACCCACACGACTTTACTGATTCAGATCAAATATTAAAATACCATAAAGTGACTCTTGATCCAAGGAACTGGAGGTACCCCTTCCCTCTGGATCAAACGTGATTATCTCACACTACCTCGGAGCTCTATGAACCAAACGGGTTTAGCGCTTCCCCGTCAAAATTATTTTGTACAGTGTTAAGCTGGAAGTTCCAGATTTAATGCGACTACAATTTCTGGATTATGAAAGTGTCTTAACACATACGTATACATTTTTCTACAACTTGTATGGCTGTATAGTGTATGTTATACAGCTTGTATACCTGGACCTGGAGAGAGTTCCGGGGGTCAACGCCCCCGCGGCCCGGTCTGTGACCAGGCCTCCTATATATAGTGTATACATGTTATACAACTTGTGTATACATATCATACAACTTGTATGGTGTATACATAGGTTAGATAGAAACCTGAGCCACTGGTTTTTATATATAAATTCTACATCGCATTTCAATTTCAGCCAAATAATTACCAATTAAGCCTGGAAATTCCAACTCACTCTTTCACGCACTCGCGCTCGTGCGCGCACTCGCTTTCTGACTGGTGCTCTGGCTGTGTGTGTGTGTGTGTGTGTGTGTGTGTGTGTGTGTGTGTGTGTGTGTGTGTGTGTGTGTGTGTGTGAGTGTATGTATTTCAACAAGTCGGCCGTCTCCCACCTAGGCCGGGTGACCCAAGAAGAAAAAAAAATCCCCAAAACGGAAATACTATCATCATTCAACACTTTCACCTCACTCATACATAATCATTTTATACACTGTATGTCAGGCCCATACTGGAGTACGCGGCACCAGTTTGGAACCCATACCTGGTCAAACATGTCAAGAAATTGGAGAAAGTGCAAAGGTTTGCAACAAGGCTAGTTCCAGAGCTAACGGGAATGTCCAACGAAGGAAGGTTAAGGGAAATCAGTCTGACGACACTGGAGGACAGGAGGGTCAGGGGAGACCTGATAACGACATACAAAATACTGCGTGGAATAGACAAGGTGGACAGAGACGGGATGTTCCAGAGATGGGACACAGAAACAAGGGGTCACAATTGGAAGCTGAGGACTCAGATGAGTCAAAGGGATGTTAGGAAGTATTTCTTCAGCCACAGAATTGTTAGGAAGTAGAATAGTCTGGCAAGTGATGTAGTGGAGGCAGCAACCATATATAGTTTTAAGACGAGATATGATAAAGCTCATGGAGCAGGGAGAGAGAGAACCCAGTAGCGGTCAGTGAAGAGGCGGAGCCAGGAACCGAGTCTCGACCCCTGCAACCACAATTAGGTGAGTACAATTAGACGAGTGCTGTTTTCAGAGACGCCCAGATACAACAGTTTAGAAGCATAAATAAAGATACAGTATAAAAAGTGACCTGAAATAATATAATAAACTCCATACAGAATATAATATCAGGGCCCCAATTATATATATGCTGTCCTACTACACATCCCACCAAACTGCTAATATCCCAAGCCCCTCCTTTAGAGTGCAGGCATTGTACTTCCCATTTCCAAAACTGAAGTCCGGCTATATAAAAATTACCAGTTTCCCTGAATCCCTTCACTATATATGACCCTGCTTACACACCAACAGATCGTCAGGTCCCAAAAAACATTCGTCTCCATTCACTCCTAACACGCTCATGCACGCTTGCTGGAAGTCCAAGCCCCTTCGCCCAAAAAACCTCCTTTACTCCCTCCCTCCAACCTTTTTCGAGGACGACCTGTGCCCCGCCTTCCTTCCCTTACAGATTTATACGCTCTCCATGTCATTCTACTTCGATCCATTCTCTCTAAATGGCCAAACCACCTCAACAAACCCTCTTCAGCCCTCTGACTAATACTTTTAGTAACTCCACACCTTCTCCTAATTTCCACACACCGAATTTTCTGCATAATATTTACACCACACATTGCCCTTAGACAGGACATCTCTACTGCCTCCAACCGCCTCCTCGCTGCAGCATTTACCACCCAAGCTTCACACCCATATAAGAGTGTTGGTACCACTATACTTTCATACATTCCCTTCTTTGCCTCCATTGAAAACGTTTTTTGTCTCCACATATACCTCAATGCACCACTCACCTTTTCCCCCTCATCACTTCTATGGTTAACCTCATCCTTCATAAACCCATGCACTGACAACTCCCAAATATCTGAAAACATTCACTTCTTCCATACTCCTTCTCTCCAATGTGATATCCAATTTTTCTTTACTTAAATCATTTGATACCCTCATCACCTTACTCTTAGCTATATTCACTTTCAACGTTCTGCCTTTACACACCCTCCCAAACTCGTCCACAAACCTTTGCAACTTTTCTTTAGAATCACCCATAAGCCAAGTATCATCAGCAAAATGTAACTGTCAACTCCCATTTTGTATTTGATTCCCCATAATTTAATCCCACCCCTCTCCCCAACAATCTAGCATTTATTTCTTTTACAACCCCAACTATAAATACATTAAACAGCCATGGTGACATTACACATCCCTGTCTAAGACCTACTTTTACCGGGAAGTAGTCTCCCTCTCTCCTACACACCCTAACCTGAGCCTCACTATCCTCATAAACTCTTTACAGTATTTAGTAACTTACTACCTATTCCATATACTTGCAACATCTGCCACATTGCTCCCCTATCCACTCTCTCCTATGCCTTTTCTAAATCAATAAATACAATGAAAATTTCAATACTTTATCTAAATACTGTTCACATATATGCTTTAATGTAAACACCTGATCTATACATCTCCTACCCATTCTAAAGCCTCCTTGCTCATCTGCAATCCTTATCTCTGTCTTACCTGTAATTCTTTCAATAATAACCGCAATATACACTTTACCTGGTATACTCAGTAAACTTATTCCCCTATAATTTTTACAATCTCTTTTATCCTCTTCCCTTTACATAAAGGAACTGTACAAGCTCTCTGCCAATCCCTAGGTACCTTCAACTCTTTCATATACATATTAAACAAAAATACCAACCACTCCAACAACATATCCCCCCCTGCTTTTAACGTTTCTGTCATGATCCCGTCAGTTCCAGCTGCTTTACCCTCTTTCCTTCTACGTAATGCCTCACACACCTCCCCCCACACTCACATCCTGCTCTTCTTCACTCTTAAAAGATGGTATACCTCCCTGGCCAGTGCATAAAATTACCGCCTCCCTTTCTTCGTTGAAATTTAAAAGTATCTCAAAATATTTCCCTCATCTACCCAATACCTACAGCTCCCCGTCTACTAACTCCCCTATCTGTTTTTAACTGATAAATCCATTCGTTCCCTAGGCTTTCTTGTTTATCTCACTCCAAAAAATTTTTCTCTTTAAAATTTCTTGAGTTTCTCTTCCACTTTATCATCCGCTCTCCTTTTGCACTCTCTCACCACTCTCTTCACTACTCTCCATATACTCTGCTCTTCTTATAACACTTCTGCTTTGTAAAAACTTATCATAAACTACATTTTTCTCTTTTATCACACCCTTTACTTCATCATTCCACCAATCACTCCTCTTTCCTCCTGCACCCACCCTCCTATAACCACAAACTTCTGCCTCACATTCTAATACTGCATTTTTAAAACTATTCCAACCTTCTTCAACCCCCCTCCCCCACTGCTCATACTTGCACCAGCCCACCTTTCTGCCAATAGTTGTTTATAACTCACCCTAACTTCCTCCTCCCTTAGTTTATACACTTTCGCCTCTCTCTCTCTTGTTGTTTCCATTTTCCTCTTGTCCCATCTACCTCTTACTCTAACTGTAGCTACAACTAAATAATGATCCGATATATCTGTTGCCCATCTATAAACTTGTACATCCTGATGCCTATCCATCAACCTTTCATCCACAATACATAATCTAACAAACTACTTTCATTACATGCTATATCATACCTTGTATATTTATTTATCCTCTTTTTCATAAAATGTGTATTACTTATTACCAAACCACTTTCTACACATAGCTCAATTAAAGGCTCCCCATGTTCATTTACCCCTGGCACCCAAAATTTACCTACTACTCCCTCCACAACATTTTTACCCACTTTAGAATTGAAATCCCCAACCACCATTACTCTCACACTTGGTTCAAAACTCCCCACGCACTCACTCAACATTTCCCAAAATCTCTCTCTCTCTCCTCTACACTTCTCTCTTCTCCAGGTGCATAAACGCTTACTACAACCCACTTTTCACATCCAACTCTGCTTTTTACTCCACATAATCTTTGAATTAATACATTTATATTCTCTCTTTTCCTGCCATAGCTTATCCTTCAACATTATTGCTACTCCTTTATTAGCTCTTACTCTAGTTGAAACCCCTGACCTAATCACATTTATTTTCCCCCGCTGAAACTCTCCCACCCCCTTCAGCTTTGTTTCACTTAAAGCCAGGACATCCAGCTTCTTCTCATTCATTACATCCACAATCATCTTTTTATCATTCGCACAACATCCACGCACATTCAGACTTCCCACTTTGATAATTTTCTTCTTTTTCTTTTTAGTAAGCTATACGGGAAAAGGTGTTACTAGCCCATTGTTCCCGGCATTTTAGTTGACTTTTACAACACGCATGACTTACGGAGGAAAGATTCTTATTCCACTTTCCCATGGATATAAAAGGAAAATCAATAAGAACAAGAACTGTTAAGATAAAATCAAAGAAAACTCATAAGTGTGTATACACAAACGTGTACATGTATGTGTAGTGTGACTTAAGTGTAAGTAGAAGCAACAAGACGTACCTGAAATTTTGAATGTTTATGAGACAGACAAAAGACACCAGCAATCCTACCATCATGTAAAGCAATTATAGGCTTTCGTTTTACTCTCACTTGGCAGGATGGTAGTACCTCCCTGGGTGGTTGCTGTCTACCAACCTACTACTGTAAAATAATTTCAGTTGAGGATCCTACAACCTGGCCGCTACAACAAATATATTATATATATATATATATATATATAAAATATATATATATATATATATATTATATATATATATATATATATTATATATATTATATGCATATATGATTACCTCATCTTTTGTATATAGTTCTTCTGTTTTCTAATTATGTCCTAGAATCTGTATTGATAAAGCCACTGGATGGCGAAACGTCTACAATAAAGATAACCAGATGTTGCACATGTGTCTTAACTTTCATCTTGTCGGTATTGTATACCAGTCTTGCACAACATACATATATACTGCTTTTCAAAAAGTTGAGATAGTTGTAACAAGCAAGTCCATGGTCGACAGGAATATTATTGAATCTCGTTTCATAAAAAGCAGACCATACCACGGGCGGGGTTTGAACCCGCGATCAGAGTCTCAAAACTCCAGACCGTCGCGTTAGCCACTAGACCAGCTAGCCACAGTAAGATTCATCCAACTAGGTATATTTCTACACCATAGGAAGGTTAGCACAGGCACCTCTGTGACCACAAATGTAAGTTTTTGGTTTGTTTGCAATCGTGTCATTACGATTTCGTGAGTCATGTTAACGGCTTTGAGGAGACTTGAGCTAGAGTTCGTCACGGCCACGTTAGCTGGAGATTCGTCTGTAAAAACTTGCATTTGTGGTGCCTATGCTAACCTTCCTATGGTGTAGAAATATACCTAGTTGGACGAATCTTATTGAAACTAGCTGGCCCAGAGGCTAACGCGACGGTATGGAGTTTTGAGACTCTCTGACCGCGGGTTCAAACCCCGCCCGTGGTATAGTTTGTTTGCAATCGTGTCATTACGATTTCGTGAGTCATAAAAAGCAGTTTTGAAAATAATATGAATATTTCCTTTGGTTTATATAAAGATTCATTTATAATTAATAAAATTTGGGAAGAATTTAATAATACACTGGACAAATAATAAATCTTAATTCTTGGGTTGGACAGATATTTTGTTAGTGGGATGTCGTGAAGGACCTGTCAAGTTGGGCCAGCGGGCCTGCTGCAGTGTTCCTCCTTTCTTATGAGTGGGGTGTCGTTGCGCGTCAGGTGTTGCTATGTTGTGGGATGTGATGGTGAGGTGTGGTCTCGACGCTTTATATGCCTTCCTTTGCTGTATTGTCTTTATAGTTTCTTGATAATGTGAGAAGTCACGAAAGTGCTTGGAATTTCACTATCCTTTCACAGTGGTTGTTTATATATATATATATATATATATATATATATATATATTATATATATATATATATATATATATATATATATATATATATATATATGTGTGTGTGTGTGTGTGTGTGTATAAAATATATATGTAAAATATGTAAAACTGGTCAATTACCAAGGACTCATTTAAAATTAAGTCCTTTATAAAATTTTCTCTTATACGTTTAAAGATATTTTGAAATTAAGACACATGCGCAACATCTGGGTATCTCTACTGTAACGTTTCGCCCTCCAGTGGTTTTATCAATACAAATTCTAGGGCATAACTTGAAGAAAGTAGGACTATGTACAGAAGATGAGGTAATCAGTCCCTCAACCTAGGAGTAGTGCGAAGAGCACCTACTCCTAGGTTGAGGGACTGATTACCTCATCTTCTGTACATAGTCTTACTGTCTTCAAGCTATGTCCTAGAATTTGTATTGATAAAGCCACTGGAGGGCGAAACGTCTACAGTAGAGATACCCAGATGTTGCGCATGTGTCTTAATTTCATCTTGTCGGTATTATATACCATTCTTGCACAAAGATATTTTTTTTCATTAATGTTAATGAAAAATTTTTTAATTTTGCACCGAAAGAATCTTAGAAAACTTACCTAACCTTATTATAACAAGAGCAATTTATTTTAGCCTAACCCAACTAAATATATTTTAAATTTGTTTACAATAATTTAGTACTAAACAGACACAGTGAAATATATTTTATCGTTATGTTAAGGATGATTTTGGCGAAATTATTGCATACACAAATTTTCGCTTGTCCTGTATGGCAAGATGAGCGTTCCTATTTATGTGTGTGTGTGTGTGTGTGTGTCGTTCTCTCTCGCTCTCTCAGCAGAAAGTCGAGTGTGAGAATCACAACTTCCACACTCCTTAATTGCCTTATGAATATTCCTTTTGTTCACAAATTATTTCGCTGCAGACATTTGCGTCGACATTTAGGCAACTGTATCAAATTCGTTATAGCTCAAAAGAAGATTAATTCATTCATATTCTCTCTCTCTCTCTCTCTCTCTCTCTCTCTCTCTCACTAGTTAAGCTAAAGTTAGACAAATATTGACCGCATTTCAAGGAACCTCAGTTGATTTTAAAGCCCCTGCACTCATGGCCTGTCCTTTGCTTGCCATTCACAACATTAGCTGTGCCAACATCGGCACAATGCTTGGCCCTCATCACCTTGGCAACCGAGTGACCGTTGCAGCGATCATTCTTGCAATTATCAGTCTGGGTAAGCTCCCGAGGCGACTTGTTACCCAGCTTTCCAGTAATCACGATTCTTCAACTTCACAAAAGACTCCACACGGAAACTTTGAAAAAACCGCTTTCTAAAAGGCAATAAAACTTTGAGGCTCATGTCAACATTCCTTCCATTAAACTTTACTATTGAACTTTTGGTGTCGTACTGAAAAATCTGGTTTAATTTACTAAATTCGGTAGATTCCAAATTATGTTTTGAGCTGAAATGTTTATTGTGACGATTTTAGCAGCACTTCCTTGTCAAGGTAATCTAAAGAGGACCTCCGAGGGCAGAGAAAAGAGTTCCTTGACGATACTGAAGAGTTTTTCGTTAATAAACTAGTGAAGAGCTTTTAATTAACAGAACTACTGAAGAGCTTTACATTAACTCAACTAGATCTGCTCTTTTTCCTTTAGTCATAATATATAACCTCTTATTTCTAAGGCTCCTGCTACACAATAACCTCTATAACCATGGCCCGTGGCCTAGTAGGTAACGCTCTTGCTTCACATGCTGAGTGTCTGTGGTCCGATTCCTGGTACGGGTTTCCTTACACCTGTTGTCCCATTCACCTAGCAAGTAGGTACCTGGGTGTTAATCAGCTGGTGGGGGTTGCATCCCGGGAGACAAGATTGAGGACCCCAGAAGAAATAAGAGAGTCCACCGATGATGCAGTACCTTTCTTGGGTTACCCTGGGTTAAAAATCAGAACAAAATCTGAATGGAACGTATGGACAAGTCTCTGTCCCACTGCTGCTCCGTCTGTGTAACAGAAGCACATCATCCTGTATGTTTGATTTAACGTTTTAGCGATTAATAAACAATAATAATCTTAATTTCTAAAAAAAATACATTGTACAATTTATACAGGAATAGTTGACATTACTGGCATACCTCAGAGAAAGCAGGTAGCCTCCTGCGAGGACGCAGCATACTTTAGAAAGGGCTGCACTTTGAAATAAGCAGAGGTAGGATAACAGTTCCTACTGTATGCTGTACAGTGAATAGTGTAAATTATTTGCAGGTATTGTTCACTGCAAGTCTTGCATCACGTTGCGTCTTGAACATTGCAACTTGAACACACACACATGGATGATAAGATTCGACCCCGGCAACCCCAGGGAGGTATGCACATCCCTGGTCGATAAGACTGCTATTGGTCCACAGGTGTTGGCGATAACTAGTAAGCCGCGTGAGAAATGTCCACTAGTACTCTACCAAGAGATAAAGATTACTGGTTGCTGCAACATCACTGGTTGCTGCAATATCACTGGCTGCTGCAACATCACTGGTTGCTGCAACATCACTGGTTGCTGCAACATCTCGCAACACCCCACAAACATATATTAAAGATAAATTAAAATAGAAATATTAACATTGGTGAGAGCATGTAACGTAAACAAGTCTGGCCAACGGTTCCTTCATCAGCCATTACGGAAGTGACTGAAGACCCAGAGCAGTAGAGAACCTTTCTCTGAATTTAGAGAAGTGTATAGACGCTAATTTGATTTACCTTTGGGTTCTCATCAAAGGGAATAATTGAAAGGTTACCTTAATGAATGTAGGCGCGTCAGTAGGTGCAAGAGGATGTCCTTTATGTGAAGTAGGTAAACAGGTGCTCATGTATGCACTGACTCTCACGTACACGTACACATACGAACCATACCCCCGGCCGGGATTGAACCCGCGGTCATAGAGTCTCAAAACTCCAGACCGTGGCGTTAGCCACTAGACCAGCTAGCCACAATAAAATTCATCCAACTAGGTATATTTCTACACCATAGGAAGGTTAGCACAGGCACCTCTGTGACCACAAATGCAAGTTTTTACAGACGAATCTCCAGCTAGCGTGGCCGTGACGAACTCTAGCTCAAGTCCCTTCACTGCCGTCAACATGACTCAAGAAATCGTAATGACACGATTGCAAATAAACCATACCCCCGGCCGGGATTGAACCCGCGGTCATATTTGCAATCGTGTCATTACGATTTCTTGAGACACATACGAAAATGTAAACAACTCACACTCTACACGAACGAATTATGTAAAAGTTTTCAAAGTAATGAATTATTTATAACATATATTTGGTCAAAACTGGAATAAGAAGTTGGTGTGAGGAGCCCAGACATGACAGCACAATAACGTGCTCGAGTTGGTCCAAGGAAATAGCTACGAGTTAAAAAAAAAAGTGAATAACATTGCAAGGCTGAAAACAGTAAAGATGGTGACACTGGCTGATGAAAGAAACAGAGACGTGATAACCACAAAGAAGATCATGAAAGTACATGAAAACAAAGGGATAACGAGAATAAAGAGGATGTAAATGTTTTAACCGTTGGAAATTTGAAAAAAATCTACGAAGAAAAAAATATTGAAAATAGGATACTATGAACAAGGTCTGTTCTAGTAACTGCAAGTAGGTAATTAGAGTTAAACACATACACACACACACACACACACACACACACACACACACACACACACACACACATCGGCCTGACCACACTGGAGGACAGGAGGGTCAGGGGAGACATGATAACGACATATAAAATACTGCGTGGAATAGACAAGGTGGACAAAGACAGGATGTTCCAGGGAGGGGACACAGAAACAAGAGGCCACAATTGGAAGTTGAAGACACAAATGAGTCAGAGAGATAGTAGGAAGTATTTCTTCAGTCATAGAGTTGTAAGGCAGTGGAATAGCCTAGAAAATGACGTAGTGGAGGCAGGAACCATACACAGTTTTAAGACGAGGTTTGATAAAGCTCATGGAGCGGGGAGAGAGAGGGCCTAGTAGCAACCGGTGAAGAGGCGGGGCCAGGAGCTAGGACTCGACCCCTGCAACCACAAATAGGTGAGTACACACACACCTATACGAGTGTGTGTAGAGAAAGGCAAGTTTAACAACGTTAGTGTGTGGCAATACCAACATTCTCTCGCTTAATTAAGTTTCCACTCTATCGCCTCAACCAAGAGGTCGTAGTGGTGTCTCCTCTCTCTCATTGTCCTGTGTCTCTTATTCTCTCTTATCTCTCCTTTATGTCTCTGTGTCTCCCGCTGTGAAGCAAAACGTCTGTACTGCTATTATCTTCCTGGCAATATTATTATCTTTATCTTTCTTTTATTTCTATACGTCTCCCTCGGTGTATCTTCTTCTCTGCTGCCATTTTTTGGAATAATAATGTCTCGAGGTAAAAAAAAAAAAAGGATTTTGGGTTATTAACCCAGGATAACCCAATAAAGTCAGGATGCCATCGAAGAATGTCTGGCTTGTTTCCAATGGGGTTCTTATTTTACTTATTTACTGGCTACTTGTAATTCCTCTTGTTTTAATTTTCACTATAAGGCACCTAAACTACTGGGAACGGTTGAAGGTCCTTGATCTGTATTCCCTAGAACGCAGGCGAGAGAGATGCATGATAATATACACTTGGAAGGTCCTGGAGGGATTGGTGCCAAACCTGCACATGAAAATCACTCCCTATGAAAGCAAAAGACTCGGCAGGAGATGCAACATTCCCCCGATGAGAAGCAGGGGCGCCACGAGTACACTGAGACACAACACAATAAGTGTCAGGGGCCCAAGACTGTTCAACTGCCTCCCAGCATACATATGGGGGATTACCAATAGACCCCTGACTGTCTTCAAGAAGGCACTGGGCAGGCACCTAAAGTCAGTACCTGACCAACCGGGCTGTGGTTCGTACGTCAGTTTGCATGCGGCCAGCAATAACAGCCTGGTTGATCAGACCCTGCTCCACCATGAGGCCTGGTCTCAGACTAAGCCGCGCGGGGGCGTTGACCCCCGAAACCCTCTCCAGGTAAACTCAAGGTACATTCGTATTACACGTCCCGGAGTATTTATTTTTGGTCGCATATTCTCTGTTTACTTTTCTTTACTATATATCTCACAGTAGCTAATGTTTTCTTTTTCCTCTTTATCGAGTCAAATTTCGTGTATTATCATTGCTTCTTACTCTTCTTAACTCCTCAGGTGTCTTCCTTCTTACTAATTTTTGCAATAATATTTGTTATAGATAATATATGGCTGTGTAGGTCTTATCAGTCTCTCAAAATTTTTACTCTTATGGAACAGTTGAAAATTTTCATGCCTCAGGGAGCCCTTATATAAAAAAAAATATTATGAATTATTATGTTTTTCTTTTAATAAAATTAAAGTTTACAAGGAAAATATTTTTTTTTTCTGATAGTTTAAGTAAAATATAACTTACGTTTTTCTCAGGTTTATTGACAATACAAAAAAAAAAAAAAACTGAAATCAAACTGGTTGTTTAGGAGACTTCATACGGAGGTTTCCATTAAAAAAAAATTATTAAAAAAAATCAGTATCATATATTACACAAACCAGAACGAAAACAGATAATAATTACTACAATAACTTAATCGTTATTGACAGTATTGACAAAGCAAGAGATAAATGAAAACATAATATTATACAAACAAATATGCGAGTCAAGGTAATGTTATTTTTGAAGCCAATTGAAATTTTGAAATTTGCTTCTCTAATGTGGAACTTGTGGTTGTTTAAACCATATCCCCGGCCGGGATTGAACCCGCGGTCATAGAGTCTCAAAACTCCAGCCCGTCGCGTTAGCCACTAGACCAGCTAGCCACAATATTGTGGCGGGTTAATCCGGCCGGGGTATGGTTTATTTCAATCGTGTCATTACGATTTCTTGAGTCTTGGTGGTTGTTTTTTGGTACATAAATACTTAATTCGGGGTCGAACTTCGGAAAAAACCACAGGATTTCATTTTCAACTGAAAGGAGACGATTTCCGTTTTTACTCGTGTTGTTTGTTAAAAAAAGAAAATTTTATTACCATATGTTTTTAAAATGTTAAAAATTGCCCCAAAATATATTTATTGCTTTGGTAGGAATGGCTGGTATTCTTCTTTCACAAAAATTTCACAATTGTCCAGGGATAGGTCAGTAATGTTTCTTAGTGTACGATAACTACAGCTCACAAAGTTCTTCCTCTTAAAGTCAAGTTCTCAGGATGAGAAGAACATTCAGAGTCTGGGTCCCGCACTCAGTCATTCACTTGTCTTGAATGACGGGGTAAATAATGTTGGATTTTCAGCCAAAGTTCTTCCAGTTGGGTGTGAATAAGACTTGAAATTTGCTCATAACTTTCTTCAGTTTTAAGGTGCAACAATGTTAAATCATCTCACATTGGCACATTTTTTCAAATGCTCAACAAAGTCCCCCTGATAAGAATCCATCACGTACAGCTCCTGTCCACTGACCACTAAAAGCGGTTTTACACTGGTGCCGTATAGACGTCGCTCAATATATTCCCTACGATTATTATACTTTTAAATTATATAAGGTAAATTCTTATTAAAATTTAACAAAAATTTTTCCCAAGAATACCCCCGTACGTGTATAGTAAAATTTTGGGAATATGAATTAAACAAAAAAATGACTCAAAAAGAAATTTTACAAATGTTTAACCCCTATTATAACTATTTCTCGGGGAAACCCCGTAGCGATTTCTCGTGGAAACCCTGGGTTCCGGGGAGTCCTGGGTTCCGGGGGCCCTGGGGTTTCCCGGGGGAGTCCTAGGGTTCGGGGAGTGGACTGGGGTTCCTATTTGTTTTATCACAACTATAAGACATAGTCCTGTGTTCCCCTTGGGGGCTTTTGTCGCACTTTATATCAAGAAAATTCTTGTTAGTGGTGGGGGCGACAGAAAAAATTGGTGGTGGCTATGCTCTCGCTTCACCGGCGGGGGCCCGGGTTAGTTTCCCCGGCTAAGGGTGGAAACATGGGAGGGTTTTTCCTTATACTGGTTGTCTTGTTCACCCTCAAAAAAGGGTACTTGGTGTTAATGGACTGGGTGGGCGCACCCTGGGAAAAAACTGACCCAATTTGCCCGAAATCTCATTGATGTCAGCTAGGACGTATACCTTGTCAGGTACTGTAGGAATTAATATTTATTTATTATTATAGACGTTCTCAGGTTTTGGAAATAGGGAAAATTTAAAAAAAAAAAAAACTTTTTACTGTGAACTGGACTCTTGGAGTGGTGAGCTCCTCGTGCTCCCTTTTACAACCCCGTATGAAGGCGACCCGAAAAATGAAAAACAACGGAAGATTCAGTTTAAAGAATCATTTCCACGATTTTGGACTGCGATCGAAAACCTCTTGCCTCCAACAAACAACTCTCTTTTTTCTAGTGGAAAGGGGCGGACGGGGAAAAAAAGGGACAATTTTTGGGGGGGCGATTTTTGGGTTGCTTCAAATGTAAAAAGTTCCCTTTCGAGTAGTTTTTTGAAAAAAGATATTAAAGGGAAAAGAAAGTTCTTATTTTAAGGTGAACAAAGACAAGGCTTGTAAGTGGATCATCTCATGATAGAGAATGATGAAGCATGATGGGGGGGATGATGTTTCATCAACATTCCTTACCTAGATACTCCATCAGTTTTTCATATCTCTAAACATTCTTGACGAATTTGCAATTAAAAAGTTCGGGAAAGGGCGCTCCCTAAACCCTCATTTCATGACGGGGCTGAGGAATTTGTGTGTCCATTTCCCTTGACCCACCAACGTGGGTGAGATCGGTGAATTCCCTTCTTTGCTTAAAATTTTGTGAGTTTACCAAAACCAAGGATATTGCTTTCGCTCTGTGAAGATCAACTCATTTTTCTATACTCTACCTACAACCAGCCTTTTCCCAATGTTCAGATTAAAAACAAAACAAACACACACACTTACTATCCAAACTACTCCACACCACTACCACACAAAACACTAACACACACACATACCACACACACTACACACACGCGCACCACACACTTACACACCACACCGGGCAGAACTAAAAAGGGATTGGAAGGCTGAAGACCGGGTCCAGCAATTGGCCCCTGGAGTTCAATCCCACCAAGGCAAATATGAAGATTGGGGAAGGGCAAAAAAAGACCGAGACGGAGTACAGCTGGGGGGCCAGAGACTAAAAAACCTCACTCAAGGGAAAAAGTTTTGGGGGTGGTATAACACCGGGCACATCTCCTGAAGCGCCATAAACCCAAATAACTGCTGCAGCATAGGGGCGCCTAAAAAACCTCAGAACAGCATTAAAGGCCCCTGTACACCGTGTCGTTGGCCCATATTGGGGTATAGGGAACCAGTTTGGAACCCACCCCTAGCCAACCCGAAAAGAAACTAGAGGAAATTTTTGAAAAGGTTTTGCAAAAGACTGTCCAGAGCTAAGGGGTAGTCCTACGGGGAGAGGAAGGGGAAAAATAAACCTACGACACTGGAGGACGGGAGATAGGGGGCATGAAAAACGCATCAAAATATGAGAGGAATTGACAATGGGCAAGGAAGATGTTCCAGAGATTGGACACGTAACAAGGGGACACAGTTGAATTTGAAGCACAGATAATCACGGGATGTTGGAAGTATTTCTTCAGTCACAGAGTATCATAAGTGGAAAAGTTTGGGAAGCGATGTAGTGGAGGCAGGATCCATCATGCTTTAAGAGGGTATGTAAAGCTCCGGTCAGGGAGGTGACCTGTGCGACAGTGAAGGGGGGGGCCCGGGAGCTCGACTCGACCCCCGAAACCCTGAACTATTTTGAGTACAATAGGTGAGTACACCACCACAACACACACACACAGGGGTGGGGTACGCCACCAAAGTATGGACACAATAATAAAACCAAGGAAGAAGTAAAGGGGGGGGCTCGGGGAGACACCCAAAGGCGAGGGGCCGGATAACATCTCCCCATGGGTCCTGAGAGGGGAGCAGAGGTGCTAGTGTCCTTAACAACAACATTAATACATCTATCGAAACGGGAGTTTGCCTGAGGCAGGGAAGACAGAAAAATGTAGTCTCAATTTTTAAAAAGGAGAAAAACAAGAAGCAAAAAACTCAGACCATGTCACTGACATGTTTTAGCAAAATCACGGAGAAAAAATTATCGGAGAATTGGGGGAAAACCCAAAAAAGAAATGAGCTCTAAACAAAACACCAACATGGTTTCAGGGAGGGGAAACCCTGTATCACTAACCAAATGGGTTCTATGAAGGGGACAGAGTAAGACGAGGAGAGAGGGGTGGTAGATGCTTTTTTTGGACTATAAAAAGGCGTTTGACACAGTTCCACACAAGACTTATGCAAACACGGTGACAGGCTATAACAGGGAACACTAAAATGGACCGGAAAACCCTGTCGGAGAAGAAAGCGATCAGTACGAGGCGATGTCACGGGCGCCTGTGACGAATGGGCCCACGGGGGGGTCAGCCCAGGACTGGTGTGTTTTGTATTTGTAAAACGACAGAGGAAGGAAATAGACCCCAAAGTGTCCCTTTTGCAGATATGTGAAGTGAGAGAAAATTCGCGGACGAGGACCGGGGAGAATAAAAAGGGATTGGACGGCTGCAGGCCTGGTCCAAAAAGGTCCTGGAGTTAAAACCCCCCAAGTGCAAAGTCATGAAGATTGGGGAGGGGCAAAGAAGCCCGCAGAGGGGGAGTTGGAGGCCCCAGAGATACAAACCTCTTTAAGGAAAGGATCTTGGGGTGAGTATAAACCGGCACATTCCTGGGGAAAACTCAACCAAAATTGCTGCGGCCAGGGGCGCCTAGCAAACCTAAGACCACATTCCGCCCCGGTAATAAGGAATCGTTTAGGGCTCTGTACACTGTTACTTAGGCCCATATTGGAGTTGCGGCACCCGTTTGGAACCCACATCTAGCCAAGCAGTAAAAAAACTGGAGAAATGTAAAGGTTTGCAAAAAGATTAGTCCCCCACTAGGGGTATGTCCAGAGGAGAGGTTAAAGGAAAACGACCGACGTCACTGGAGGACAGGGAGATAGGGGGGGACATGATAAAGGCATATAAAAAACTGAGAGAAATTGAGGGGGACAGACGAATTTTCCAGAGAAGGGAAAAGCAAGAAGAGGCTCGTTGGAAATTTAAGACACAGATGAAACCCCAGGGATGTTAGGAAAATATTTCTTCAGTCACAGGTAGCCAGGAAAGGGGGAAAAGTTTGGGAAGCGTGTATTGGAGGCAGGGGTCCATTCATAGCTTTAAAAGGGTATGTAAAGCTCATGGGGGCAGGATAGTGACCCATAGCGACCCGTGGAAAGGTGGGCCAGGGGCTATGAAACGACCCCCCCAACCACAAATAGTTGGGACAATAGGGGAGACAACCGGCACCAACGCCGCGCACGCCACGCACACGCGCGCGCGCGCACGCGCACACGCCACAAAAGCACACGCCGCACGCACACGCAGCCCGCGCAACCCCCACCACACACACACACCACGCACGCACACACACACACACAACCCCACACACCACACACACACACGCACGCACGCAACGCGCGCGCCACAACACACACCAAAAACACACCCACAACACACACATACACACACGCGCACACAAAACACAAAAAACCCACGCACGCACGCACGCACGCACGCGCACAACACACACACGCACCACACACACCAACACAAAACACACACACACAACACACACTGTAAATAACCATGTCATAACACTGTCAATTCAGGAAAATCACAGTTATGAAATGGAAAGGCCCAAAAAAGTGTAAGTCTGAGGCCGGTAATTGGGTTTAGTGGATTAATTCAATTTTTTGGGGGGGACGTGTTGATTTGGGTTTTGCGTGAAGCTGTACAAATTACCAGGTGTAATATAACATTATATTAGGAAGGACCCCAGTGAAGAAATCCTGCAAATTAAACGAATTAACAACCCGGCAGAGGGTTACTGAAACAGTTTTGGTCAGGGAGAACAGAATGTGAATAAATGGGGGTCGATGGAAGTTTACGCAACGTTAGGAAATGTTGTGAAGTGTTGTGAAGATGTTGCGAAGAAGATTTTAAAAAGACTTGAGCCTCAACAGGCAGAGTGAAGTGGTACATAATTTTAGCTTTAATTTTTGCTATTTTGTTTCCGCACTGGGGCTGGGTAGTTCCAGCACTGGCTGCTAGTTCCCCGGCACTGGGCCCGCTAGCCAGCACTGGCCCTGGTTTCTAGACTGACCCGCTAGTTCCCGCACTGGCCTGGTTTAGCACTGGCCTGCTAGTTAGCAATGGCCTGGTTTTGGCACTAACCTGCTGTTTCCAGCACTGGCCTGGTCTAGCACTGGCCTGCTAGTTCCAGCACTGGTCTGTAGTTCCCCCACTGGCCCGTGTTCCCCGGGCTGACCCGCAGTTCCCGCCTGATGCTAGTTCCCATGGCCCGCTGTTCCCCATGGGGCCGGTTCTAGCACTGGGGCCCGCTAGTTCCAGCAAGGTCGGGTTTTAGCACTGGCCCGCTAGTTCCCGCAATGGGCTGGTTCTAGCATGGCCTGCTAGTTCCAGCCTCCTGCTAGTTCCACCATGACCTTATTTTTACCACTGACCCGCTAGTTCCAGCACTGGCCCGCTAGTTCCCCCCCTGGCCTGCTGTTTCCCGCATCGGGCCCGCTATTTTCCACACTACCTGCTGGTTCCGCATGGCCGCTAGTTCCAGCACTGGGCTGCTAGTTTCCCGCCCGGCCTGTGGTTTTAGCACTGGCCTGTGGTTCCCGCACCCGGGCCCCTGGTTTTTAGCACCCGGCCCGCTGGTTCCAGCAAATGACCTGCTGGGTTCAGCACTGGCCCGCTAGTTCCCGCACTGGGGCCCGGGTTTTGCCCCCGACCGGGTAGTTTCCCGCACTGGTGCTGTTCCAGCATGGGGCCCGCTGGTTCCGCACTGGCCCGCTGGTTTCAGCATAAAAAACCTGTGGTTCCAGCACCGGCCTGCGGTTTTCCCGACCGGCCTGTGGTTCCGTACTGGTCTGGCCCTAACACGGCCTGCTAGTTCCCGCACCCGGGCCTTTTGGTTCCAGCACCGGCCTGCGGTTTCCCAAAACCGGGGCCTTACTGGTTCCAGCACCGGCCGGGTTCAGCCCGGCCTCTAGTTCCCGCACCCGGCCCGCTGGTTCCACACTGTTGTGGTTCCAGCCTGACCTGTAGTTCCAGTACCGCCCCGCTAGTTCCCGCACTGCCTGCTGGTTCCAGCACTGACCTGCTGGTTCAGCACGGCCTGCTGGCCTAACACTGGCCCGTGGTTCCAGCATGGCCCTTTTGGCCCTAACATGGCCTGCTAGTTCCAGTATGGCCTGCTGGCCCTAACAGGGCCCGTAGTTCCCGCACCGGCCTGCTGGTTCCCTGCACCGGTGATGGTTTCCGCCCGGCTGATGGTTCCAGCACCGGCCTGCTGGTTTCCCGCAATGGCCTGCTGTTCCAGCAGGCCCCGCTGGTTTCGCAATGGCCTGTGGTTCAGCACCGGGCCCGCTGGTTCCGCACCCGGGTGCTGGGGTTCCGCACCCGGCCTGCGGTTCCAGCACCGGCCCGCTGGTTCCAGACCGGGCCCGTGGTTTTCCCGCACCGGCCTGCGGGGTTTCCCGCACCGGCCTCTGGTTCCCGCACTGCCTGCTGGTTCCGAAATGGGGCCCGCTAGTTCCAGCACCGACCCGCTGGTTCCCGCACCGGGCCCGCGGGGTTCCCGCACTGACCTGCTGGTTCCAGCACCCGGCCTGCTGGTTCCAGACCCGGGCCCGCTGGGTTTCCCGCACTGACCTGCTGGTCGCCCGGCCTGTGGTTCCCGCACGACCCGTAGTTCCCACTGGCCCCGCTAGTTTCCAAAACCGGGCCCGCTGGGTTTCCGCACCGGCCTGCTGGTTTCCCCGATGGGCCTGCTGGTTTCCAGCCGACCTGTAGTTCCAGACTGACCCGCTAGTTCCACACTGGGCCCGCTAGTTCCAGCACCGGCCTAGTTCCAGCAATGGGCCCGCTGGTTTCCGACCCCGGGCCCGCTGGTTCCAGCACTGGGGGCCGCTGGTTCCAGCACTGACCCGCTGGTTTTAGCACTGACCTGCTATTCCAGCATCGGCCGTAGTTTCCCCAACCGGCCACTGGTTCCAGCACCGGCCTGTGGTTCCAGCACCCGGGCCCGCTGGGTTTAGCACCGGCCTGCTGGTTCCCGCACCGGGCCCGCTGGTTCCCGCACTGACCCGCTAGTTCCAGCATGACCCGCTAGTTCCAGCACCGGGCCCGCTATTCCAGACTGGCCGTGTTCCAGCACTGGGCCTGCTGGTTCCAGCACTGACCTGCTAGTTCCAGCACTGACCTGCTAGTTCCAGCACTGACCTGCTGGTTCCAGCACCGGCCTGCTGGTTCCAGCACTGACCTGCTAGTTCTAGCACTGACCTGCTGGTTCCAGCACTGACCTGCTGGTTTCCATCACTGACCTGCTAGTTCCAGCACTGACCTGCTAGTTCCAGCACTGACCTGCTAGTTCCAGCACCGACCTGCTAGTTCCAGCACCGGCCTGCTGGTTCCAGCACTGACCTGCTGGTTCCAGCACTGACCTGCTAGTTCCAGCACTGACCTGCTAGTTCCAGCACTGGCCTGCTAGTTCCTGGCTTCGGCTTCATGCAGATATTCACGGTACTCGTTTACCCAGACAATTCCGGCCTGCTGGTTTCCAGCACCGGCCTGCTTGTTCCAGCATGACTGTTGGTTTCCAGCACTGACCTGCCTGGTACCAGCACTGGCCTGGCGGTTCCAGCACGGTCCTGCTGGTTTCCGAAGCACCGGCCTGCTGGTTCCAGCACTGACTGCTAGTTCCAGTCAATCTCAGGTCCTGTAGTTCGAGCACTGACCTGCTTAGTTCGAGCACTGACATGCTTGGTTCCCAGCACCGAGCCTGCTGGTTCAGCACCGGCCTGCTGGTTCCAGCACTGATGCTAGTTTCAAGCACCGCCTGCTGGTTCCGCACCGGCTTGCTAGTTCCAGCACCGGCCTGCTGGATTGCCATCACGGCCTGCTGGTTCAGCACCGGCCTGCTAGTGTCCTGCACTGGACCTGCTAGTTCCAGCACATGACCTGGCTAGTTCCAGCACCGCCTGCTAGTTACAGCACTGACCTGCCTAGTTCTCGTAAGCACTGACCTGGCTAGTTCCAGCACTGACCTGCTATCTCAGTTCTCAGACTGACCTGCCTAGAATTCCATGCACCGGCCGCGCACGCGCGCGCGCACCACGAGCACTGACTGCTAGTTCCAGCACTGACCTGCTTGTTCATTCTGCACTGGCCTGCTAGGTTACCAGCCTGACCTGCTAGTTCCACCACTGATCTGCTTGTTTCCAGCACGGGCCCCGCTAGTTCCAGCACTGACTGCTAGTTCCAGCACGGACCTGCTAGCTTCCAGCACTGGGCCCGTAGGTCCACACAGACGACTAGTTCCAGCAATGACCTGCTAGTTCAGCACCGGCCTGCTAGTTCCCAGCACTGGGTTGTCATGAGCTAGAAGCCTCACTTGTGGGTTGTTACATCGCTGTGTTAACTATTTTGGCGAGTCAATTATATAAGAGTTTTGCGGAAAACCAATTAGTCGCGAACTTGTGACATGGAGGCGCAAACTCCTTAAGTTCAGTGACTTACTTTATTTATTCAAGAAAAGGCATAAAAATCTTGCCAAGGTCACAGGGAAATGTGCAACACAGGGGGGAATAGACGCAATTACGTAAGATAACATAAGTTTCACAATGGAAAGAGTTATATATAAAAAAAAGTAATCGTTGATAAAATCACTTGTCCATAAAAAAGTGACAAAATACATTATCAGCAGTCACACGAGCCTTAATTTACTCCCAGAATCATAAGATTATGAGGCTAAATATGTAGCTTGAGCCGCACAAACCCACAAGATGGCAACTCAACAATATATAATCAAAATTTTGCCAAGTCTAATCCTATAATTACTCAGAACGCAATGTTCAAAAACCATACTGGAGCAATTCACAGGGGCCAGGAGCTATGACGCGACTCCTGCAACACAAATTAGGTAGGTACAGGAGGTGATTGATCTGTATATTTCGACTCCCTTCCGGGATCCTCTTCTGCGGAAGAAGATCCCCAGAAGGGGTCAAAAATATACATTTCACTAACCATGTGTCGTTTCTGTCTCCTATGTAAGTTTATTTTATATGTATTCACAAATACATAGCTATATCAACATAGCAGCATATGTGTAGAGAGTCCTTAGTATGACCCAAAAACAGTCAGTTGACATTTCAAGATGGGCTATTACTTGAAACACTGACAAGTCTCTTTATTACATTTACGTTAGCAGTCAGTGGCATCCCGTATTTTGGCGCCTTATTAGTACGCCATTTGTTTCCATATAAATTTATCCTCAAAAAGCAACCCTTGTGGCCTATAGAGATAGCTGACGGTCCCCCCCCCCCCCCCCCCCCCGGTGGACGGAGAGGCTGTAAGTTTGAGGGTTGTGGGAGTGGGTCGTAGGTCTCTCCCAGTTTACGTCCGATGACGAAAGCAAGTCTATAGCTGCATACTTATAAGCCGCGTTTTGTAAGCCGCGGAAATACGGCAGTGAAAGACTAAGGATGGCGGCGTTCTATGTGGTGCAGCTTACGATAGAAAGTTTTATAAATTCTAGTTCTCTTTACTGTTAATATTTAACTGCGAAAAACAAATTTTCTGAGAGACGATCACGAGGGCCTGAGTCAACATGTAGCAGAGTACTGGGTACTGTCGAGGTAGAGTACCATGTAGAGAGGTACTGGCGGGGTAATGGGGTTGAGGTAGATGTACATGTAGCAGAGTACTGGTGGTATGGTGACGGTAAGAGTACATGTGCAGAGTATGGTGGTACTGCGTGAGGTAGAGTTACATGTAGCAGAAGTACTGAAGAACTGTTTGAGGTAGAGTACATGTAGCAGAGTACTGAAGAAACTTGGTGAGGTAGAGTACCAATTGTTAAGCAGAGTTACTGAAGATACTGGTGAGGTAGAGTACATGTAGCAGCAGTAGACTTGAAGAAAACTGGGATGGGTAGAAGTAAATGTGAGGCAGAAGAGTAGACCTGAAGAAGTACTGGAGAGGTAGAGACTACATGATAGCAGAAGTATGAAGAATAGGTGAGGTAGAGTTCATGTAGCAGAGTACTAGGAATGGGTGAGGTAGACCAGCTAATCACTCTTGGTTCCAATTCCTCGGATTCAAGAGTTATTCACATTCAACAAGGTTCATAACACAAGAGGAAAGTCGAGTGGAATTTTCTGTACCTTTTTTTTTGAAAGATGTATTATTGCAGAGATTTAGACATTGTGCAGTGCTGCCCACACACTCAACACACTCCACACACCACACACACACCACACACAACACACACACACACCACACACACACACACGGGGGAGGGGATGGGAGCTGAGGGTAAAGCTGGGGGGAGAGCCATTAATGAGATAAATGTGATTCTGATTTAACTTAGCTAATGTTCCGGTGCACTGGACTGGCCTAATGGGTTTCTCGCATCATATCTCTCCACTGACTCGTTTCTCAGACACATGAATAACCATCTTATCACTGGCTTCTTATGCCTCTTTTTACACCTTATCTCTTATCTCCCTCTCTCCCTCCCTCCTCTTCCTTCACTCAAACATGAAGAGTTAACTGAAGTACACGATAATTTTATGGCACGATACAATGGTATGAAATTACGAGGTAAGAGATGCAAGAGAAACGTAGGCTAAGGCTATTGTTCCAAACTCATAAGCGTTTAAGAAGCACCTGGAGAATGAGAAGCAATCAAATTGGATTTAGTTTCTTGGAACGAGGCAACACAGCGTCCCAAGAGCACACGACAGTAGAACGTTCTCTTATTAATACCTAGACGAGTATTACTTACTCTCCTTTCTTCTCATTATATACAACTCTCCCTCCCTCTCGTCTCATTACCTTAATGTATATTGCGGCTTATCTCTTCAATTACGGCCATAATTCAGAACATTTTCCCCTCACACAGCATGTAAATTTTACAATAAAAACAGTGATAATGACCTGTTAATTAATCCCCGAGGAAATTCAACACGGGAGTGGAAAGAAATAGCGAATCGGAAATATTGGGAAAATTTAACAGTAGGTTGAACTGGTATATGAGTAAGTTGAACCTGCTTAGTGCGCCCCTGTAGGCCTGCTGCAGTACTCTATTATATAGAGCCTGCTGGATCTGATGTAGAAGGCTCACTACAGTGCTTCTACATCAGGTCCAGCAGGCTCACTACAGTGCTTCTACATCAGGTCCAGCAGGCTCACTACGGTGCTTCTACATCAGGTCGCAGGTCACTTACGGTGCTTCTACTCAGGTCCAGCAGGCTCACTAGGTTTGCCTTCTACATCAGGTCCAGCAGGTCACTACGGTGTGCTTCTACATCCCCCCCCCCCCCCCCCCCCCCCCCCCCCCCCCCCCCCCCCCCCCCCCCCCCCCCCCCCCAGGTCCAGCAGGTCACTACGGTTCCCTTCTACATTCAGGTCAGCAGGGCTCACTACGGTGTTCTACATTCAGGTCCAGCAGGTCACTCTAATGCTTCTAATCAGGTCCAGCAGGCTCACTTACGGTGCTTTACATCAGGTCAGCAGGCTCTCTACGGTGATTTAATAGGGTCAGCAGGCTCACTACAATGCTTCTACAATCAGGTCCAGCAGGCTCACTACGGTGCTGGCTTTCTAACTTCTGGTCAGCAGGCTCACTACAGTGCTTCTACATCACGTCCGCAGGCTCACTACGGTGCTTATACGCAATTCAGGTAGCAGGCTCACTACAATGCTTCTACATCAAGGTTCCAGCAGGCTCACTTACGGTTGCTTCTACATCAGGTCCAGCAGGCTCACTACAATGCTTCTACATCAGGTCCAGCAGGCTCACTACAGTGCTTCTACATCAGGTCCAGCAGGCTCACTACAATGCTTCTACATCAGGTCCAGCAGGCTCACTACAATGCTTCTACATCAGGTCCAGCAGGCTCACTACGGTGCTTCTTACATCAGTGGTCCCCACTGCAGGACTCACTACGGTGCTTCTTAAACATCAGGTCCAGCAGGCTCACTACAGTGCTTCTACATCAGGTCCAGCAGGCCTCACTAAGTGCTTTCTAATCAGGGTCAGCAGGCTCATACAATGCTTATACAATCAGGTCCAGCAGGCTCCACTACGGAGGCTTTCTACATAAGGTCCAGCAGGCCTCCACCTACAATGCTTCTACATCAGGTCCAGCAGGGCTCACTACCAATGCTTCTACATCAGGTCCAGCAGCTCATACGGTGCTTCTTCATCAGTGTCCAGCGGGCCTCACTACCGTGCTATCTACATAGGTCCAGAGGCTCACTACATTGCTTCTACTCAGGTCCAGCAGGCTCACTACAATGCTTCTCCATCAGGTCCAGGAAGCTCACTACGGTGCTTCTACATAGGTCCATTGTAAGAGTTTGCGTGTGGGGTCACAGTGTGTCGATTTCGGACTATAAAAACAGAGGTAAAAATTTATACATTAAACTGTTTGTATATGGGTTGGGTAAATAAAAGTTATATAATATGTTTAATTCAACCGCCAATAGAAAAATAACACAGGAAAATCTGGCAACGTTGGAACAGACTGAGGGACTCGAAGCCAATGGTGGCAATGGGGGCACAAGGGTGAGGGGGCAGTACGAGGAAACAAGGGGGGAGGGCCCTTGGGGTGGGGAAGGGCAATACGCGACAAGGGGGATCTCTTGAGGGTGAGGAAAGGCAATAAGACAAGGGGGCTCTTGGGGGCGGAGGGTTATAATGGCAGAGTACGACGACAAGGGGGCTCTTGGGGTGAGGGAAGGGCTGTACAAGAACAAGGGGGGGGGGGGGGGGGCCCTTGGGCTTGTGAGGGAAGGGCAGAGTGCGGCGAATAAGAAGCCTTGGGGACTTGAATGTGCCATTAATTTTGGCAGCGTTGGGACCACACGTCTGAGGAAGAAGCCAATGGTTGGCAATGGGGGCACCACAAGGGTGAGGGGGCCCCACCCTTAAGAAAATCATCAAATCGTAATACAACTACAAACAAATCACAGAAACCTGCAACCCATTCCTGTGGTCAAAAGAGAGGCATATAGGTGCATCAAAAAAGGGGATGGGCAATTAAGAAATCAATATATTCAATTAAAGAGAGAAATAAAGAAATGAATAAGAAAAGCAAAAAGGGATTACGAGGCTAAGGTCGTAATAAAGTTGGTAGAATTACTGACAATATGTAAAGTAAAAGGACACAAGTGCAACTAATGTGACATTTTACTGTGGCAACGTTTCGCTCTCCAGGAGCTTTATCAAGCCATTACAGACATACATGGACACAGAGGGTATATATAGGCTCAGAGTGAGGTGCAATACTAGTGGTAGTAGTAGTAGTGACAAAAATTGTAGCAGTAGTAGTAATACAATATGGTAGAGCAATTAATTCATGGTATAAACCTTGGTAATAAATACCGACAAGTTGTCCAGGGCAATTGGTGTCAATTGCTGGCTGGTCAAATACTGTAAGGAAAATGCTGTAACATTCATTGACAAAAACATGGGACCTCTTCTATGGCAGGAATGACATGTATGCCAGTGATGGGGTTCACTTATCAGGTTTTTTCCTGGGGTGGTAGCACTGGCAACTGCAATGGAGGGAGCAGTTAGGACTTTAAACTAGGAATAGTTAGTGGTATGGGTTTTGGCAGGAAAACAGTGAAATCCCAGTGTAGTAATATTTTCGAGTTCTAGGGGAACTAGGTAATAAGCAGAACGAGGTAGATATCTGAAAAGCAGGGACTTTGGGATTGATAAGGACAGTAATAGTTAGTGGAATAACAGAAATGAGCAGGAAGGGTAAGAGAAAGGAGAGTTTATTCAGTGTTTCATTATGCTAATTGCCGTAGTGCTCGGATTAAGATGGACGAGTTGAGATTAGTTGTAGTGCAGGTAACATTGATGTATTTGCCTTAACTGAGACGTGGTTTAATTCAAAAAAGTCCGGAAATGCCGCAGAATGTTATATTCAGGGTTTAAAATTGTTCCAAGTAGATAGAAAGGACTATCGGGAATGGGGGGTGGGGTGGCATTGTATGTCCGAGATCGCTTGAAACTGTTGCATAAAAAACGGGTATTAAGTCTGAAGTAACACACACAGAGTCTGGAAGAATTTTCAGAGGGGAATGGAAAATGATTTTAGGAGCTGATAACCGTCCCCCAAACTTTAGGGACCAAGGGAGACTTACTATGGGAGGAAATTGTTAAGGCCACAAGGCATCGTTAATGTGTATTCTAGGAGACTTTAACTTTAGTCATATTGATTGGAATTTCTTGACTGGGAATTTAGAATCATACGACTTCTTAGAAGTAGTTCAGGATTGTTTTTGAAGCAGTTTGTGACAGAACCTACAAGGGGAAATAATACCCGTTTTTATGCAACAGTTCAAGCGATCTCGGACATACAATGCCACCCCACCCCCCTTCCCGATACTTCTATCTACTTCGAACAATTTAAAACCGTGAATGTAACATTTCGCAGGCATGTCCCGACTTTTAGAATTAAACCACGTCTCAGTTAAAGCAAATACATCAATGTTACCTGCACTAGCAACTAATCTCAACTCGTCCATCTTATTCCTAGCACTACGGCAATTAGCATAATAAGCATTGAAAGACTCCTTTCTCTTTACCCTTCCTGCTCATTTCTGTTTTTCTACTAAACCTATTACTGTCCTTATCACCCAGTGTCAGTGGCTTTTCAATATCTACCTCGTTCTGATTACTAGTTCTCCTAGAACTCATAATATTACTACACTGGGATTTCACTGTTTTCCTGCCAAAACCCATACCACTAACTATTCCTAGTTTAAAGACCTAACAGTTCCCTCCACTGCAGTTGCCAGTGCTTCCACCCCAGACCTAGATAAGTGAACCCAATCCCTGGCATACATGTCATTTCTGCCATAAAAGAGGTCCCAGTTGTCAATGAATGTTACCGCATTTTCGTTACAGTATTTGTCCAGCCAGCAATTGACACCAATTGCCCTGGACAACCATTCATTTCCAACTCTTCTCCTTGGCAAAATACCACATATGACAGGGTTCCCACCCTTCCTAATTATTTCTATTGCTGACCTATACCTGCTAATCAGGTCTTCACTCCTACGTCTGCCAACATCGTTGCCTCCAGCACTGACACAGATAATAGGATTGCTCCCATTACCTCTCATGATGTCATCCAGACGGCTAACAATATCCTCCATCCAGCCCCAGGAAAGCAAAACCCTCTGTCTCCTACTCCTGTCCTTCAAGCAGAACGCCCTATCCATATACCTAACTTGGCTATCCCCAACTACAACAATATTCTTACCTTCCTTGGTGTCTTTTCGTCGTGACGTTCCAGTAGTCGACTCACATCCGTCGGGTAGCACTGAGAATGTATTAGATGTTTCCACAACAGTTTCCACGGCAGTCTCTTTCTTCTTCATCGTTTCTACCTTTCCAATCGTCTTCTTGATCGTCAACTTCGTTCCCTGCTGTCCAGCCACTGACCAGTTTCCTTTCTTGACCTGAGGACTCAAAACAGGAGGACTACTACGAATCTTCTTGTTTTCCTCGGTCAGTCGCCGAATCTCCATCTTCGCCATCCTCAATTCTTCCTTAAGCTGTTGGTAAAGTTGCTCGATGGAGGACATCTTGCTTCAATTCGTAGAGAGCGCGCAAACAGGTCTTCACAGAGCTAAGTACACGTCACCACTGAGCTAAGTACACGTCATCACTCAGTACTTACAGTACTTACCTATGTCCTTTCTAAATCTAAATTTATCCAACTTAAATCTATTATTTCTGGTTCTTACCTGGTTCGACACCCTCAGTACTTTATTAATATCTCCCTTGTTTATGCCCGTCAGAACCGGGAAGAACTAAAAGCCATAAATGAAATCGAAAGAAACCCAAAGTATTTCTTCTCCTATGCCAAATCAAAGTCGAGAACAACATCCAGTATTGGGCCCCTACTTAAACAAGATGGGTCCTACACAGATGACAGCAAGGAAATGAGTGAGCTACTCAAGTCCCAATATGACTCAGTTTTTAGCAAGCCGCTAACCAGACTGAGAGTCGAAGATCAAAACGAATTTTTTATGAGAGAGCCACAAAATTTGGTTAACACAAGCCTATCCGATGTTATCCTGACGCCAAATGACTTCGAACAGGCGATAAATGACATGCCCATGCACTCTGCCCAGGCCAGACTCATGGAACTCCGTGTTCATCAAGAACTGCAAGAAGCCCCTATCACGAGCCTTTTCCATCCTATGGAGAGGGAGCATGGACATGGGGTCGTCCCACAGTTACTAAAAACAACAGACATAGCCCCACTCCACAAAGGGGGCAGTAAAGCAACAGCAAAGAACTACAAAACCCATAGCTCTAACATCCCATATCAAAAAAACCTTTGAAAGGGTCCTAAGAAGCAAGATCACCACCCATCTAGAAACCCATCAGTTACACAACCCAGGGCAACATGGGTTTAGAACAGGTCGCTCCTGTCTGTCTCAACTATTGGATCACTACGACAAGGTCCCTAAATGCACTAGAAGATAAAAGGAATGCAGATGTAATATATACAGACTTTGCAAAAGCCTTCGACAAGTGTGACCATGGCGTAATAGCGCACAAAATGCGTGCTAAAGGAATAACAGGAAAAGTCGGTCGATGGATCTACAATTTGCACACCAACAGAACACAGAGAGTAGTCTTCAACAGAGTAAAGTCCGAGGCAGCTACGGTGAAAAAGCTCTGTTCCACAAGGCACAGTACTCGCTCCCATCTTGTTCCTCATCCTCATATCCGACATAGACAAGGATGTCAGCCACAGCACCGTGTCTTCCTTTGCAGATGACACCCGAATCTGCATGACAGTGTCTTCCATTGCAGACACTGCAAGGCTCCAGGCGGACATCAACCGAATCTTTCAGTGGGCTGCAGAAAACAATATGGAGTTCAACGATGAGAAATTTCAATTACTCAGATATGGTAAACACGAGGAAATTAAATCTTCATCAGAGTACAAAACAAATTCTGGCCTCAAATAGAGCGAAACACCAACGTCAAAGACCTGGGAGTGATCTGTCGGAGGATCTCACCTTCAAGGACCATAACATTGTATCAATCGCATCTGCTAGAAAAATGACAGGATGGATAATGAGAACCTTCAAACTAGGGAGGCCAAGCCCATGATGACACTCTTCAGGTCACTTGTTCTATCTAGGCTGGAATATTGCTGCACATAACAGCACCTTTCAAGGCAGGTGAAATCGCTGACCTAGAAAATGTACAGAGAACCTTCACGGCGCGCATAACGGAGATAAAACACCTCAATTACTGGGAGCGCTTGAGGTTCCTGAACCTGTATCCCGGGAAAAACGCAGGCGGGAGAAAAATACATAAATTATATACACCTGGAAAATCCTAGAGGGACTAGTACCGAACTTGCACACGAAAATCACTCACTACGAAAGCAAAAGACTTGGCAGACGAATCAACATCCCCCCAATGAAAAGCAGGGGTGTCACTAGCACGTTAAGAGACCATACAATAAGTGTCAGGGGCCCGAGACTGTTTAACTGCCTCCCAGCATACATAAGGGGGATTACCAACAGACCCCTGGCAGTCTTCAAGCTGGCACTGGACAAGCACCTAAAGTTGGTTCCTGACCAGCCGGGCTGTGGCTCGTACGTTGGTTTGCGTGCAGCCAGCAGCAACAGCCTGGTTGATCAGGCTCTGATCCACCAGGAGGCCTGGTCACAGACCGGGCCGCGGGGGCGTTGACCCCCGGAACTCTCTCCAGGTAAACTCCAGGTAATACACTTCAATGATATCTCCCCTCATTCTACGCCTCTCCAGAGAGTGGAGATTTAAGGCTTTGAGTCTATCTTCATACGGGAGGTTCCTTACACAGTAAATCATTTTAGTCATTCTTCTCTGTATGTTCTCTAATGAGTCTATATCCATCCTGTAGTAAGGGGACCAAAACTGAGCAGCATAATCTAAATGAGGCCTCACTAGTGATGTATAGAGCTGTAAAATAACTTTTGGACTTCTGTTACTTATACTTCTTGAGATAAATCCAAGTAATCTAATGCTATGTATTAATTTAGTCATCCTACGCTGAATGTTTTCTAACGAATTTATGTCCATTCTGTAATATGGAGACCAGAACTGAGCTGCATAATCTAAGATCTTGGGATCTTAATACTTGGGAATTCTTCACTTGCCTAGCCCTTGGGCACAACCTACTTCCACATTGGACAAATGTGACACCACCTACGACTGCTGCCCCTCACCTGTCTACGGTTTATAAGCTGCTTCTCCGCTCATATGCCGTATTCTATTCAAGATTGATGGACTGACCACATCGACTCAAGGCTGAGGGACTGATTACCACATTCTCCTCCTGTTCAAGTTTCTCCTTTGTATTGACTGATGAAGCCACAATGTGGCGAAACGTTTCCTCAATAAAAATACCCAAGAGTTGCACATATGTCTAATTCAACAATGACGTATAAAGCTGCAGTATGACCTCTGGACTTCTGTTGGTTACACTTTTTGATATAAATCGCAGTAATCTATTTGCCTTATTACGTACTCTTAGGCATTGCTGTCTTGGTTTAAGGTTGCTGCTTACCATAACCCCCAAGTCCTTTTCGCAATCTGTATGGCTAAGTTCTACATTATTTAACTTATAAGTGCTAGGGTTATGGACACTCCCGAGCTTCAGAACCTTGCATTTATCTACACTGAACTGCATCTGCCACTTTTCTGACCAAGAATAGTTTGTCTAAGTCCTCCTGAAGTTCCCTAACATCTACGTTTGAATCAATTATCCTACCTATCTTTGTGTCATTGGCGAATTTGCTCATGTCTCTAGTAATTCCCTCATCAAGATCATTGATATATATTATAAATAACAACGGACCCAAGACTGATCCCTGTGGAACGCCACTTGTTACAGATCCCCACTCGGATTTAACCCCATTTATGGACACTCTCTGCTTCCTATCTGTGAGCCATGATTCGATCCACGAGAGCACTTTTCCCCCAAAGCCATGAGCTGCCACTTTATCAGTCTTTGGTGCGGAACTCTATCAAAAGCCTTACTAAAATCGAAGTAAACAATATCAAATTCTTTATCGTGGTCAACAGCCTCAAAAGCTTTACTGAAGAAAGTTAATAAATTAGTTAGACAAGACCGGCCTCTTATGAATCCATGCTGAGTATCATGCAGTGGTCGGAGAAGTGGCAGATGCAGTTTAATACTGACAAATGCAAAGTTCTAAATGTTGGACAGTTAAATAACCATGCCACATATAAACTAAATAATGTAGATCTTAATACTACTGACTGCGAAAAGGATTTAGGAGTTCTGGTTAGTAGTAATCTAAAACCAAGACAACAGTACATAAGTGTTCGCAATAAAGCTAACAGAATTCTTAGCTTCATATCTAGAAGAATAAATAATAGAAGTCCTCAGGCTGTTCATCTCTATATATCCTTGGTTAGGCCTCATTTAGACTATGCTGCTCAGTTCTGGTCACCGTATTACGGAATGAATATAAATGCACTGGAAAACGTGCAGAGGAGGATGACAAAGATGATCCCATGTATCAGAAATCTTCCCTATGAGGATAGACTGAGGGCCCTGAATCTGCACTCTCTCGAAAAGCGTAGAATTAGGGGGGATATGATCGAGGTGTATAAATGGAAAACAGGAATAAATAAAGAGGATGTAAAGAGCATGCTGAAAATTTCCAGCCAAGGCAGGACTCGCAGCAATGGTTTCAAGTTGGAAAAATTCAGATTCAGGAAGGATATAGGAAAGCACTGGTTTGGTAATAGAGTTGTGGATGAGTGGAACAAACTCCCGAGTGAACATTAAAATGGTATGAAATACCGACAGATTGTTAGGTAAGACACATATGCAACAGTTAGGTATCTTTATTTCGAAACGTTTCGCCTACACAGTAGGCTTCTTCAGTCGAGTACAGAAAGGTTGATAGAAGCAGAAGATACTTGAAGACGATGTAATCAGTCCATCACCCTTAAAGTTTTGAGGTGGTCAGTCCCTCAGTCTGGAGAAGAGCATTGTTCCGTTGTCTGAAACAATATGAAGTTGAAGTGACAGAATGGGGCCTTTATATAGTGCCAGGAGGTGAGACCTCCTACGTCTCACCTCCTGGCACTATATAAAGGCCCCATTCTGTCACTTCAACTTCATATTGTTTCAGACAACGGAACAATGCTCTTCTCCAGACTGAGGGACTGACCACCTCAAAACTTTAAGGGTGATGGACTGATTACATCGTCTTCAAGTATCTTCTGCTTCTATCAACCTTTCTGTACTCGACTGAAGAAGCCTACTGTGTAGGCGAAACGTTTCGAAATAAAGATACCTAACTGTTGCATATGTGTCTTACCTAACAAACTCCCGAGTACAGTTATTGAGGCTAAAACGTTGTGTAGTTTTAAAAGTAGGTTAGATAAATACATGAGTGGGTGTGGGTGGGTGTGAGTTGGACCTGACTAGCTTGTGCTGCTGGGTCTGGTCCCGTGCTCCTTCCTTGAGTGGAGGTGACCAGACTGGGTGGGTCATTGGGCTAATCCGAGGGGGATGGGGGGACATGGAGCTGCTCCGCATGGGTCAGTAGGCCTGTTGCAGTGTTCCTTCTTTCTTATGTTTTTATGTTCTTAAGTTAAGCAGTTAATTCCGCATTGTGTGAACGTCACTTTTCCTGACTGACTGACAACAACAACAGTGGTGACGACAGAACAAGTTATACTGCAGTAATGTCTGAAAAGATGCAAAAGTGTGAATGTTAAAAGTGTCATTAAAACTGATTCTGTAAAGTAAAAGGACACAAGTGCAACTAATGTGACATTTATTGTGGCAACGTTTCGCTCTCCTGGAGAGCGAAACGTTGCCACAATAAAATGTCACATTAGTTGCACTTGTGTCCTTTTACTTTACATATTGTCGGTAATTCTACCAACTTTATTACAAAACTGATTCTGCCAGCCGTAACAGAAGAATCACACTTTCCAGATTACCTTGAGTATTACATTTGAGAGTAGTATTAATGTATTATATTTTTGTTATATATCATTACATTAATAAGGCCAAGGTGAATACCATTATTGTGATACTTTACAAGTTATTGATATTTAATATTTTTGTTGTTGGTATTCTATGATATGGACAATTTTCTCTCTTAATTAAAATGTAAGTAAAAGAATCTATAGCAAACATTGCTATATTTATTTATCTGTAATATATAATAAATAAACACAGCATATCTGCTTTGAAAAATCAGTACCTTAACTCCCTAAAACCAGGTAGTCACCTTTAAACCCCCAGTACAGGATCGACACCATGCCTAACCCTTCTAGGGTAGGGTAGGTGCCTGAGCCCGAGCCTTTAGCTCATAAGACTGTCATTCCCATTAGCCCCCTTGGGGAGGGGATGGCAGACCAGAGAGGCCTAGCTTGTGGCAAGGCCTGGGGACAGTTGGTCCCAAAGATGAGGAGGTGCTTGTGCCTCCTCCCATGGGAGACTTAGGTCTCAGACACTCCCTAAAGAGGGAGCCAAGGCCGGGCCACCACTTGGACAAGGCCCGGGCCGGGAGAATACCGGCTAATCTTTAACTAACTAACTAACCCAATACAGAAATTCTCTAGCACCCCTGACTGAAGCGTAGGTAACATCGTGTTGAATATTAAAGCTGGAGGACGGTATATCAACACACAGACAAGACTCCAGTTTACCGGAATGTTTGTGGTAATTATTCTGGCAAAGAATGCTGAGCCTCGGGCATAAAGCAATTAATGGAGAACACGATACAAATAACTAGACATGGTTCATCAACGCCGCTACAATCATTCCACTCAGTTGATAAATAATAATGTGTACAAACTTTATTAAAGCAATGAGTTTCTCAGCGATTTTTCGAGGAAGAACGCACTGTTAGGTAAGACACATATGCAACAGTTAGGGATCTTTATTTCGAAAATAAAGATCCCTAACTGTTGCATATGTGTCTTACCTAACAACCTGTCGGTATTTTATACCATTTAAATGTTCAAGAACACACACACACACACACACACACACACACACACACACACACACACACACACACACACACACACACACACACACACAGTCATGAAGAATGGGGAAGGGCAAAGAAGACCGCAGACAGAGTATAGGCTGGGTGGACAAAGACTGCAAACCTCGCTCACGGAGAAAGAACTTGAGGTGAGCATAACACCGAACACGTCTCCGGAACCACACATCAACAAGATAACTGCTGCAGCATACGGGCGCCTGGCAAACCTGAAAATAGCATTCCGATACCTTAGTAAGGAATCGTTCAAGACTCTGTACAGTATGTATGGGAGACCGGGGCTAGTTGGCACACTTTTTATATTTTCAGTGATGAAAGAAAAACAACAAACGATTTTGGTAATTTTATATTTCCAGTGAAAAATGTAAATCTTCCTTTTACTTTTGATGATAAAAAAAAATAATTTTCTTTCGAAACAAAAGCATAACATTCTATAGAAAAAAAAATTACGTGTGCCAACATGCTCCATGTACGGGGTAAGTTGGCACACACTATGTGGTAAGTTGGCACACACTATGTGGTAAGTTGGCACACACTATGTGGTAAGTTGCCCAACTTTTGGTAAGTTGCACACACATGGGGTAAGTTGGCACACACTATGTGGTAAGTTGGCACACACTATGTGGTAAGTTGGCACACACTACGTGGTAAGTTGGCACACACTACGTGGTAAGTTGGCACACACTATGTAGTAAGTTGGCACACACTATGTGGTAAGTTGGCACACACTATGGGGTAAGTTGGCACACACTATGTGGTAAGTTGGCACACACTATGTGGTAAGTTGGCACACACTATGTGGTAAGTTGGCACACACTATGTGGTAAGTTGGCACACACTATGGGGTAAGTTGGCACACACTATGGGGTAAGTTGGCACACACTATGGGTAAGTTGGCACACACTATGTGGTAAGTTGGCACACACTATGGGGTAAGTTGGCACACACTTGTGGTAAGTTGGCACACACTATGTGGTAAGTTTTGCACACACTATGTGGTAATTGGCACACACTATGGGTAATTGGACACACTAAAGGGGTAAGTTGGCACACACTATGGGGTAAGTTGGCACACCTATGGGGAAGTTGGCACACACTATGGGTAAGTTGGCACACACTATGTGTAAGTTGGCACACACTATGTGGTAAGTTGGCACACACTATGTGTGTGCCAACTGTGACAACTCCCACTTTATGTGTGATTCTTTATCTTTTAACTCCACGCCTCTTGCCAAGATCCTAGCATTTACTTCTCTTACAACCCCATCTATAAATATATTGAACAACCACGGTGACATCACACATCCTTGTTTAAGGCCTACTTTTACTGGGAAATAATCTCCTTTTTCCACATATTTTAAACTTGAGCCTCACTATCCTCGTAAAAACGCTTCACTCTTTCAGTAAACCACCTCCTACACCATACACCTGCAACATCTGCCACATTGCCCCCTATCCACCCTGGCATACGCCTTTTTCCAAATCCATAAATGCCACAAAAACCTCTTTACCCTTATCTAATACTGTTCACTTATATGTTTCACTGTAAACACCTAGCCCACACACCCCCTACCTTTCCTAAAGCCTCCTTGTTTTATTCATCTGCTATCCTATTCTCCGTCTTACTCTTAATTTTTTCAATAATAACTCTTACCATACACTTTACCAGGTATACTCAACAGACTTATCCCACTATAATTTTTGCACTCTCTTTTGTCCCCTTTGCCTTATACAAAGGAACTATGCATGCTCTCTGCCAATCCCTAGGTACCTTACCCTCTTCCATACATTTATTAAATAATTGCACCAACCACTCCAAAACTATATCCCCACCTGCTTTTAACATTTCTATCTTTATCCAATCAATCCGAGCTGCCTTACCACCTTTCATTTTACCTACTGCCTCACGAATTTCCCCCACACTCACAACTGGTTCTTCCTCGCTCCTACAAGATGTTATTCCTCCTTGCCTATACACGAAAACACAGCTCCACTATCTTCCCTCAACAGTTAACAATTCCTCAAATATTCCCTCTATCTTCCCAATACCTCTAACTCTCCATTTAATAACTCTCCTCAAAATATTTTAACTGACAAATCCCTTTGTTCCCCTAGGCTTTCTTAACTTGTTAATCTCACTCCAAACTTTTTCTTATTTTCAACAAAAATTGTTGATAACATCTCACCCACTCTCTCATTTGCTCTCTTTTTACATTGCTTCACCACTCTCTTAACCTCTCTCTTTCTCCATATACTCTTCCCTCCTTTCATCACTTCTACTTTGCAAAAAAATTCTCATATGCTAACTTTTTCTCCCTTACTACTCTTTACATCATCATTCCACCAATCGCTTCTCTCCCCCCCGCACCCACTTTCCTGTACCACAAAATTCTGCGAACACAAACTACTTTAAAACCTACCCCATACCTCTTCGACCCCATTTACCTATGCTCTCATTAACCCATCTATCTTCCAATAGTTGTTTATATCTTACCCTAACTGCCTCCTCTTTTAGTTTATAAACCTTCGCCTTCTCTTACCAGATGCTTCTATTCTCCTTGTACCCCATCTACCTTTTACTCTCAGTGTAGCTACAACTAAAAGTAAACTGATATATCTGTGGCCCCTCTATAAACATTTTACATCCTGAAGTCTATCAACAGTCTTCTATCTACCAATACATAATCCAACAAACTACTGTCATTTCGCCCTACATCATATCTTGTTATACTTATTTATCCTCTTTTTCTTAAATATGTATTACCTATAAAATAAACCCCCTTTTTATACAAAGTTCAATCAAAGGGCTCCCATTATCATTTTCACCTGGCACCCCAAACTTACCTACCACACCCTCTCTAAAAGTTTCTCCTACTTTAGCATTCAGGTCCCCTACCACAATTGCTCTCTCACTTGGTTGAAAGGTTCCTATACATTCACTTAACATCTCCCAAAATCTCTCTCCTCTACACTCCTCTCTTCTCCAGGTGCATACACGCTTATTATGACCCACTTTCGCATCCCACCTTTATTTTAATCCATATAATCCTTGAATTTACACACTCGTATTCTCTCTTCGCCTTCCATAACTGATCCTTCAACATTATTGCTACCCCTTCCTTTGCTCTAACTCTCTCAGATACTCCAGATTTAATCCCATTTATTTCTCCCCCCGAAACTCCCCTACCCCCCTTCAGCTTTTTTTTCGCTTAGGGCCAGGACATCCAACTTCTTTTCATTCATAACATCAGCAATCATCTGTTTTCTTGTCATCCGCACTACATCACGCCACATTCAAGCATCCCAGTTTTATAAAGTTTTTCTTCTCTTTTTTAGTAAATGTCTACAGGAGAAGGGGTTACTAGGGCCCATTGCTCCCGGCATTTTAGTCGCCTCATACGACACGCATGGCTTACGGAGGAAAGATTCTTTTCCACTTTCCCTGGACAATAGGGAAATATAAATAGACAAGAGTATTTAGAAAATGGAGAAAACCTTGATGTATGTTTTATATATATGATGTGCGTGTCTGTGAAGTGTGACCTAAGTGTAAGTAGGAGTAGCAAGATATACCTGTTATCTAGCGTGTTTATGAGACAGAAAAAGACACCAGCAATCCTACCGTCACGTAAAATAGTTACAGGTTTCTTTTTTCACGCCCCATCTGGCAGGGGGTAGTACCCCCCTGGGGGGGTTCTGTCTACCAACCTACTACCAAACTTTTTCCTTTTAAAATTTATATATATTATTATATATATATATTATATATATATTTTTTAAAATATATTTATTTTATATATTATATATAATATATATTTTATATAAAAAAATATTATATAATATATTATATATTATATATTTTTATATTATATTTTTTATATAGCAAGGGGTAGTAACCCTTTCTGTAAAAAATTCAAAAAAAAGAGGGGGAAAACTTTATAAAAACCAGGATGCTTAAAATGTGCGTGGATGTAGTGAGGGGGATAGATGTTTAAAAAAATGTTATGAATGAAAAGAAGTTGGTTTGTCCTAGCCCCTAAGCTGAAGGGGGTTGGCAATTTCCCTAGGGGGAGAAATAAAGGGGTTAAGTCGGGAGAAACGGAGAGATTTTTAGAGCAAAAGGAAAGGGGTAGCAAAAATTTTTTGAAGGTAAGAAACGGAAGGAAAACCGGGGAACATAAATGTTTTAATTTTTTCCCAAAGATTACGGGGGTTTAAAAAGAGGGTGGGATGGGGAAAAGTGTGTCATAATAAGGTTTTTTTTAAACCTGAAGAAAAAAGGAGTTAGAGGAAAAGGATTTTGGGAATGTTAAGAGTGTGAAGGAACCCTTTTAAAAACCAAGTGAGGAGAAATTGTGGTAGGGGCCCTGAATGCAAAAATTTAGGAAAAAATTTTTTAGAGGGGGTTTTGGGTAGGAAAGTTTGGGGTGTTTGGGGTGTAAATGAAAATTTGGGAAAGCCCTTTGATTGAATTTGTATAAAAGGGGGTTTTGGTTTTTGGAAAAAATATATTTAAAAAAATTTAAAGGATAAATAAGTAAAACAAGTTAGGGATTAGGCGAAAGACGGTAGTTTATTGGATTACGTTTTGACAAATAAAAAAACTTCAGGATGTACATGTATAAAAGAGAGGCCAAAAAATTTTCAGTTTCATTTTAATTTTGGTACCCTTCAGTGAGAAAAAAAGGAAATGGGATAAAAGGGGAAAATAAAAGGGCACCCAAGTATGAGAGAGGTGAAATTTATAAACAAAAAGGAGGAGACATTTTCGGGTAAGATATAAAAAAATATTAGGGGAGGATGATAGCTACGAGTGTATAGGAATGAGGGTCGAAAATGAAAGGGGTAGGTTAAAAAAATATAGTTTTAGAGGTTCACAAAAGTTTTTTGGTTACAAAAAAAAGGGGGTTCCCGGGGGGAAAAAGAGCGTTAGGGGAAAAGGGATGAAAAAGGAGTAAGTAAGGGAAAAAAAATTTTAGCATATGGATGATTATACAAAGTAGAAAAAATTGTAAGGAGGGGGAGTAAAAGGAGGGGAAAAAAGAGGGGTTAAGAGAGTGGTGAAGCTTGAAAAAAGGGAGAGAAAAGGGAGTAGTGGGTGGGGATGTTATAAAACAAATTTGGGGAGATTAATAAATTGATGAAGCCTGGGGGAACGAAGGATTTGACAGTTTAAAAATGGGAGAAGAATTTTTTAAATGGAGATTTTAGAGGTATCGGAAGATGGAGGGAATATTTTGAAAAATTTCTTAAATGTTGAAAAATAGAGAAGTTGTGATTTCGAAATCCCAGGGCAAGGAAAGAAAGAATTTGGGTTTTTTGAAGTGGGAAAAACAGCAGTTGCGAGTGTGGGGGAATTCGGGGGGCAGGGGGGGTAAAATGGAAGGGGGTAAGACAGCTGGGATTGGTGGGATAAAGATAAAAAATTTTAAAAAGCGGGTTGGGGATAAAGTTCTGGACGGGTTTTTTATACTTTTTTTTAATAAATTTGGAAAAAGGGGTAAGGTCCCTAGGAACGGGCAGGGAGCATGCATATTCCTTTGTAAAAAGGAAAAAGGGGACAAAAAAGAATGAAAAAAAAAATGTAGGGGAATGAATTTTGTTGATTATACCCGGGAAAAAGTTTTTGGGTTTGAGTTATTTTTAAAAGAATTAAAAATAAGACGGAGAGTACGATAACGGGAGGGAAAAGGAGGTTTTGGGAAAGGTGTGTAGCCCAATGTTTACAGTAAAAAAGTATAGGTGAAAAGTATGTGAAAAGGGGTTTAAAAAAGGGTTTTTTTTTGGGGCCATTTATGGATTTCGAAAAGGCGTTTTACAGGGTGGATAGGGGGGCAATGTGGCAGATGTGCAAATGTATGGAATAGGAGGTGGGGTTATGAAAGCATTGAAGAGTGTTTACGAGGATTTGAGGCTCCGTTAGAGTATGTGGAGAGGGGGGAATTTTTTCCCCCCAGAAAAGTGGGCTTAGACGGTTTAATGATGTCACCGTGGTTGTTTAATTTTATTTTATAAAATGGGGTTGTAAAAAAGGTAAATGGCAAGAGAGTGGATTTTAAAAGATAAATACTAACAAAAAGGGGGAGTTGTCACAGTTGCCCCTTTGCTGATGTCACTTTTGTTTTGGGTTTATTCTGAAGAGAAGTTCCCAAGGGTTGGTGAATGAGTTTGGAAGGGTTTAAAAAAAGAAGAAAATTTAAAGGAATAAAGGAAAGAGTAAGGGATGAGGACACAAAAAAAAATTAGGTGACGAAAATTGGATATCAGTTGGGGAGTGAGAGGAAAGGGGAGGAGGGAATGTGTTCAAATTTTAGGAATGGTCGTGTTAGAAAGTTTGGGTTTTATGAAAGATGAGGTGAATAATTGAATTGATGAGGGGGAAAATTTGAGTGACCCACGTGGGAGTCTGTGGAGACAAAAGATCTTCGTTCATGGAGGGAAAAGGGAGGGGAATGATGAAAGTATATTTAAATTCCAATAATCTTGTAGGGTTTTGTGAAACCCAGGGGTGATGAATGCTGCAAACAAGGAAAAAGGTGGAGGCCAGTGGAGAAATCATGTCTGGGCAATAGGGTGGGGAATAAAAATAAGAGAATTCGAAATTTTAAAAATTTAGGAGGAGGAGGGGGATTACCAAAAAACTTTTTACCAGTGGGCCCGGGAGGGGTTATTGGGGTTTGGTTGGACATGTAGAGGGGAAATTTTAAAACAAAATAAAATGACGCCCGAAAGTGTTTAATCTGTATTTGGGGGAAAGGCGGGGGTACTGGTCCCCTTAGGTAAGGTTGGGGGGGGGGGGAAAAGGGGGTTTTTGTGTGCGTGGCTTGGATTTTCCAGAAAGGCATACATGAAGTGTTAAAAAGCGAATAGAGATAAAGGTTTTTTAGGACTTAAAAATTACTTTTGGGAGTGGAGCAAGGAAAATTTTAAATGAAGGGATTAGGGAAACTAGAAAGGCCGGACTTGTTTCCCGGGAGAGGGGAAATTATAAGGGTTCTACACTTGAAGGAAGGATTTTTAATGTTGCAGTAAGCGCGCCTTGGCAAGTCATTTGATGGGGTGAATGATGAAAGTTTTTCTTTTTTGGGCCACCCTGCCTTGGTGGGAGACGGCCGATGGGTTAATAAATAAAAAATATTATTATTTAATCCCAACGAAAAAACAAAACATACAAAACCCCCACACCCCCACACACCCCACCCACCCACACACACACCACAACACCCAAAACACACACACACACACCCCCCAAACACACTACACACACACTAAAAAGAGAGGAGGAGAGGAGAACCACCAAGGCTAGCCTTGTATTCCCCTTTGAGAAAGGGGCGGGAATCGAGGACATCACATATAAAAGGGCCCCCTTTTTGGGGCCAGTGACCAGGGGTTTAAGCTTCGAATACACAGTAAGTTTAAAAGGGGGGGAAAGCGGGAAAGGGCCCCGGGGACGAATGAAGCCAAATTTCAAAAAAGGGGGACTAACAAGGAATGAGGAATTTCCCTAAATTGGGGTTCAGTGGGACAGAGAACTGGCGGGAACCCAGTTAATGGATGATGGAATATGTAGCAACAAAATGAAAAGGAGGCTGGGGAAAGGGGGTTTTTTCCCCCAAGGGGAAAACGGGAAAAAATAAAAAAGCCAGGAGGGCCCCAAGGGTTTTTTCCCCCAAAGTGCGGGGAGGAAAAAACCAAGTGTCCCGGGGAAATGGGAAAAAATATAAAGGCAAAGGCCCCCAAGGAGTTTAAGGAGGGGCATTTCGTAGGGGCCAGAAACAAAATATCCCACAGATAAAAAAGGGGGGCCCCCAAGACAAAAAGAAAATGACATACCCAGCGAAAGCCAAATTTTACCCAAAACTGTTGAACAGCCCCTCAGGAGGAAAAAAAAACAGTCAAGGACCGGGAAAAATCAGGCAAAGGGAAAGGGAAGGGGAGAGAAAACCCAAAAAGCCCGGGTGAATAGGGTGGGGAAAACCAACAAGAGTTTCAAAAGGGGTTCACGGGGGAAACAAAAAGGGGTCCAGAAAGAGGAGAGGTGGGGTACCCCACCAGGGTGCTGGACACAGTGCCAAAAAACCGAGGAAGAAGTGAAGAGGTTTTCTGGTGGGGCAGATATTTAAAAGGGCAAGGGGCCAGTTAACATCTCTTTTTTGGGCCCTGAGAGGGGGACCAGAGGTGCAAATGGTACCCCCAAAACCCCAATTTTCAATACATCAAAGGGAAACGGGGAGTTTTCCCTTGAGCATGGAAGACACAAAGGGTGGTCCCAATTTTTAAAAAAGGAACAGACATGAACACCCAAAAAACTCCCAGCCCCAGTGTAACTGACATGTAAGCATCCCAGAATCATGGAAAAAAATTGTCAGGAAAGAATGGGGGAAAAACACTAAAAGGGAATGATCTATAAACCCGAAAGCCAACAGGGTTTAAGAGGGGAAAAATCCTGTGTCAAAAAAACCCTACTGGGTTCTAGGGACATGGTGACAGCAGTAAGACAAGGAGAGAAGAGTGGGGGGTGGATTCATTTTTTTGGACTGCAAAAAGGTTTTTTGACACAGTACACAAAAGAGATTAGTGAAAAAAACTGGAGGCCCAAGCAGGGATAACAGGGAAGGCACTGCAAGGGAAATCGGGGAATACTTGTCAGGAAGACAGCAGGAGTAATGGTACTTTGGCCCGGGTTTGTCAAAGTGGGCCCTGTGACCAGGGGGCCCCACGGGGGTTCAGCCCTTTGGACCAGTGCTTTTTTCTGGGTTAATTTGTGAACGACAGGGACGGGGGAAAAACTCCGGGGGTTTTCCCTTTTTTGCAGTTTAAACTGAAGTTGATGAAAAGAGTTCATTCGATCAAAGCCCCGGAGAATTAAAAGGGACTGGACAGGCGGGCAGACGGGGCCAGCAACTGGCCCCGGGGTTTCAATCCCCCCCAAGTGAAAAAAGTAAAGGGGATTGGGGAAGGGCAAAGAAAAACCGCAGGGGGAGTACAGTTTAGGGGGCCAAGACTAAAAACCCATAAATCAAAGGAAAAAAGATCTTGGGGTAAAGTATAACCAGAAAACATCTCCTGAACCCGCACATCAACCAAAAAAACTCCCCGCAGCAGGGGGGGTGTGGCAAACCTCAGAAAAGCATTCCGACATCTTAAAAAAGGGAATCTTTTCGGGGACCCTGTAAAACCGGGGACGTTAGGCCCATATTGGAGTATGCGGCACCATTTTTGGGAAACCCCACACCTAGCCAAGCACGTAAAAAAACTGGGAAAGTGAAAAAGGTTTGGGCAAAAAGCCCTAGTCCCAAAAGTTAAAGGAAAGTCCTATGAGGAGGGGGTAAGGGAAAAAAACCCTGACGACCTGGGGGGACAGGAGAATAGGGGGGACATGAAAACCCACTTACAAAATATGGGGAAATTTGACAAGGGGGAAAAAGACGGGATGTTCCAGAGATGGCACAAAAAACCAGGGGGAACACATTTGGGAAGCTAAAAGACCAGATAAATTTCAAAGGGAGGTTACAAAGGGTTTTTCTTCAGCCCCAAAAGTAGCCCGGGAAAGGGGAAAAATATTTTGGGGAAGCGATGGGGGGGGAAAGGCGGGAAACCTACATAGCTTTAACCCAGAGGTACGAAAAAGCTCGGGTTCAGGGAGGTGACCAAAGAGCGCCCAGTGAAGAGGCAGGCCGGGGAGCCTTTGACTCGCCCCCTGAAACCCTCAACTAGGTGATTACAACTGGGTGAGTCCCCAAAAACACACAAACCCCCACACACACACCCCCACACCACCCACAAACACCCCCCCCACACACCCCACCCCCCAACACCAACCCACACACACACCCAAAACACACACCCCACCACAAAACCCACACACCACCCACACCCCAACCCCCCCACACACACCCCCACACACCCCCCCAAAAACACCCAAATCCACCACACCCCACACACACCCCACATCACCCCCCAACACCCACACCACAAAATGTCAAAGACATTTCGGGGATAAATCTTGGCTTTTTTTTGGGAGGCAGAAATATAAACAAGTTTCAAGAGTTTTTGATATAAAATCATTTTTTTCAGAATTTTGAAAAAATTTATTTAGAAAAAACTTTTTTAAGGGGAGACTGAGTCACTTTTCCCCGGATTTAACAAGACCGAGTCACTGTCCCGTGATGTAAAAAAGGGACTAATTCATTTTAAAAATGATATAACAAAAATCACTGCCCCATTAAAGAAACACGACTGACCCATTTGTTCATTTGATGTAAAAAGAGGGATTTACTGTCCCGTGATGTAAAAAGGCCCTTTTCCATTGATTTTAATACGCCCGAGTCATTTTCCCGTGAAAAAAACGTGACTGAGTCACTGCCAGGATGTAACAAGACTGAGTCACGTCCAGTGATGTACCAAATTTGAGTCATTTGTCCATGATGAAACAAGCCTGAGCCCACTGCCCCGTGACGTAACAAGACGGGATCCGGCCATTTATTTAAAAAGGACAGGTAAACTGCCCAGGACGTAAAAAGCTGCCCCAAACTGCCCAGTGATGTAAAAAGACAAAACGTCACGCCCAGTGATTTTAAAAGATTTACGTCACTGTCCAGTGATTTAACAAGCTGCGTCCATCCAGGACGTAAAAAAAATGCGTCACTATCCAGGACGAAACCCAAAAAAGGGAAAATTCAAAAACCCTGCATATCTCTTGTAGACTGTGTGTACCCCTTTCTGCTATGTTTCCCATAAATTGTACATTTTGCAGCAGGTATATTACCCCCGTATACACGTCGTATCATGTTAAAAACCATCTTAAAAAATGTGCAAATTTTTGTGTAAAATTTAAAGGTAAAAAGCCCTGCCCCACTAAAAATACTAACACAAAATAGGGCCCCTTTTTCCCCCATTTTCATTTTGGGCTTCTGTCCCACATTCAGAAAGGGCCGTTTTTTATCTTTCCCAATATGTTCCTGGCCCTCCAATTAAAAATTTACGCTTTGAACAACGGGGGGTTTTGCTGTTGCTATTTTTTTATACGGTGGTTTGTCTGCCTTTGGAATGGGACGTAATAAAAGCCCCGATCCGTGGACTGAGGGGGGTTTGGTTTCCAATTTCTTGGTGAAGAGCCCCTTCTTTCACGGAGACCCTTTTTGAAAGGCCATTTGGGTTGGGTTTAAACCCATCAATTTTTACAACCTCGTAAGTATGTGGTTAAAAAGGAAAAGGGAAATCAGGGGCGGGAGGCTCGAACAGGGGGAAAGGATGAAATCAAGAGGGCAGGATCTATTAGGAGGCCCGGAATCGGAAGAAAAAGGGGGGAGGATGGGGAAAGAGAAGGCAAGATGGAATAGAAGGCAGGAGGGTTTGGGAAGACGAGACAAGAGGAAAAAAATTAGAAAAGGGAGAATGAAAAGAAGGGGGAGGATATAGAATGAGGAGGTAGGAGGATAGAATGGGGAGGAAAGGGGGATAGATGAGGAGGTAGGAGGATGGGAAAGAGGAGGTAGGAGGGGTGGAATGAGGAGGTAGGGGGTTTGGGGGAAGGGGGAGGGGGGAAAATGGGGGTAGGAAAGAAAAGGGTAGGGGGAAAGGGAGGAAAGGGAGGAGGAAAAGAATGAGGAAGGGAGGAGGATGGAATGAGGAGGGAGGAGGATAGAATGAGGGGGTAGGGGAGGGAAAAGGGGGTGGGGGATGGTTAAGGGGAGGTAGAATTTAGGAGGGTTAGGAGGAGGAAGGGGGGGAGGGAGGAAAGGGTGGAATGAGGAAAGGGAGGAAAGGGTAGAATGAGGGGGTAGGAGGATGGGAAAGAGGAGGTAGGGGATGGGAAAGAGGGGGAGGAAGGGTGGGAAAGAGGGGGTAGGGGGAAAGAAGAAGGGGGAGGTTAATTTGGGAGGGAAGGTGCCCTTTGGGGTTTGGGAAATTAAAAGGGTTTTTGGGAATTTTAATTTTTTAAATTTTAATTTTAGAGGTTTTTGGGGATAAAAAATTTTTAAATTTTTAGGATTTGGAATTTTAAAAGGATTGGGGGGTTTTAATTTAAATAATTTGGGGGGTTTAAATAATTTTGGGGGTTTAAAAAAATTTGGAATTTAAAAAATTTTAAATTTTAAAGGGAATTTTAAGGTTAAAAAATTTTAAAAAATTTTTTTAAAAATTTTTTTTTAGGAATCTTTAATTGGGGATAAGTTTTAAATTTAAAAATTTTGGGAATTTTAAAAAAATTTTGGGGTATTAAATTTTTTGGGGGGAATTAATTTGGAATTTAATAAATTAAATTTTTTAATAAATTTTTAATTTTTAAAAAATTTTTTTTTTTTAAAAAAATTTAATTTAAAATTAAAAAATTAATCAAATTTTATAAATTTAAAAAATTTTTTAAATTTTTTATTTTAATTTTAATAATTTAAATTTAAAATAATTTTAATTAATTTTAAATTTTAATTAATTTTTTTTAAATGGGTTTTTTTTAATAGGGGTAAATTTAAAAAAATTTTTTAAAAAAATTTTTTTTAAAAAAAAATTTTTTTTTTAAAAATTTTTTGGGTTTTTTTAATTTTTTTAATTAATTTAAAATAATTTAAATTTAAAAAATTTTCCCATAAATTTGGGATTTTAAAAAATTTAAGGGAAATTTAATTAATTTTAAATTTAAAAATTTTTAAATTTTTAATTTTATAAATTTAATTTTTGAATTTTTAAAATTTTTTAATTTAAATTTAAAAATTTTTTTAAAATTAAAAATTTTTTAAATTTAAAAACCAACTTTGAATTTCCCCCCCCCCCTTTCATTTTCAAAAACTTTTCCTTAACCCTTTCACCTTAAAAATTTTTTTACCCATTTCCCTTTTAGAGGGAATTAATTTTTTTGGGGAATCCAAATAAAAATTTGACCCCCCCCCTGCGAAGCCGAAAAAACCCCATAAAACCCTTTGAAAAACCCCCTTCCAAGTTGTTAAAGGAAAAGGGGCCCCCTAAAACCCCCCCTTGGGCAGTGGTTTGTTTAGTAGGGAAAGAAAAAAAATAAAATTTTGCCCAAAAAGGGGGAAAAAAAGCTTTTCCCAAGGGGAGGGCTAGGTGTTTCAACAACATATGGGGGAAAAAAAAGTGAGAGGCTTTGATTTAAACCCCAATTAAAAATTTACAGGAGAAAGGGATTTCCGAGGAAGTGGACCCACAAGTTTTTGGGGGGAAGATATATAAGGAAAAAAATGTTAGTGGTGGTGATATGACAAATTGGGGAACGAGGTTTGGACAAATTTTCAGAAAAAGAAACAAAAGCAAGAAGGAAAACTGCAACACCTTTCTGGCCCTGCGAGGCAAGTCCAATTTTTCCCATCGGCTTAGGCCCAAAGCCTTGACCTAGTCAGGTCAGTCAATTTTATAAGAGAGGAACAAAGGCAACCCCACCTGTAACACAAACTAATTTGGTTTCCCAACCCCCCACCCACCCACACCCCCTCATGTATTTATCCCAAACCCATTTTTAAAACCCCACAACGTTTCAGTTCTAGACGGTACTCAGGAGTTTGTTCCAATCCCTCCACAACCTATTACCAAACCAGTGCTTTCCCCATATCCTTTTTGAATCTGAAAAACTAAAAAATGGGCCTAAAATAACTTTTATAAATTTTTTCCCAACACCAGCAGATACTTACAAATTTTAAAAAAACGGAAAAAAAAAGAATAACAATAAAGCAAATATTGTAACTAGGGCCCAAAAAAAAACTTAACCCCCGGGTTTAAAACTTCCTTTAATGGGTGAACGCTAAAAGAATTTTTAAAAATTTAAATTGAGTGCCGACCCCTCACCCGGTGATTATAGAAACAATTTAAAGCACGAGGCTGCAACCTTAAAGAAGTATACCCTTTAAAGTTGGGTTTGTAACCTTAAAGAAGTATACCTTAATGTTGTTTTGTAACCTTAAAGGGAATTACCTTTAAAGTTGTTAGTAACCTTTTAAAAAAGTATACTTAATGTTGGGTTTGTAACCCCCTTTAAAAAAGTATACCTGAATGTTGTTAGAAAACCTTTTAAAAAAAATAAACCTTTAAAGTTTTTAGTAACCTTAAAGAAGTTTAAACCCGAATGTTGTTAGTAAACCTTTTAAAAAAAATATACCTTAAAAGTTAAAAAAGTAGCCTTAAGGAAGTATTTCCTTAATGTTTTTAGTAATTTTTAAAGAAGTATTTCCCTTTAAAGTTATTTGTAGGCCTTAAAAAAGTTTTAATGTTTTTTATAACCTTTAAATTTTACCTTAAAAGTTATTAGAAAATTAAAGAAAATATGCCCTTAAAGGGAAATTTGTAACCTTAAAAAAGTATACCTTTAAAGTAATTTTTTTTAAAACCCAAAAGAAGTAAACCTTAATGTTATTGGGAAACCCCTTTAAAGGGAAATATACCTTTTTTGTTATTAAATTGCCTTAAAGAAGTATACCTTTAAAGTTAATTGTAAACCCTTAAAAAGGGAAAATACCCCTTAAAGTTTTTCAAGAAACCTAAGAGATTTAATATTCCTTCACCGTAACTACCAAAAATATATCTTCCCTAATTTTAAAACAGTCTAAACGTTCCCCTTTTAAACAAACTTTAAAAAAAAATTCAAAAAAAAAAAAGAAGATATTTCCCCTTTCTGTGATAGGAGTTTTTAAGTCCCCGGGCAGTAAAAAAAAGTTAAATTTTATTAATTTTTCACTTCCTTCTTTTTTTTTTATTAAAATTTTAAATTTTGGGGTTTTTTAAAAAACATGGAAGATATAAAAATGTTGGGCTTTTGAATTCACGTCACAACAAAAATTTTAATTTTTTAATTTTGTGAAGTTTTCAATTTGTCCCTTGGGAAAGGGTGTGAGCTGAGGGGCCCCGGGGCCGTAATCTTCAAGTTGCCTTTAAAGGGGGTGGAGCTGAGGCCGCAACGCGTAGTCTTTTAAATTAGTCCTTGAAGGATGTGGAGTGAGGCCGCGATGCGTATTCCCTTTAAGGTTTTTTTTTTTTGTCCTTGAAGGATGTGGGGGTGAGGCCGCGGGGCGTAAATCTTTCAAAATTAGGGCTTGAAGGAGGGGAGGGTGAGGGCCCCGGGGCGGTTTTGTCCCTTTTTAATTTTGGCCTTGAAAGGGTGTGGAGTGAGGCCGCGACGCGTAGCCCTTTTGTTTGTCCTTGGGAAAGGAATTTGGGGGCTGACCCGCGACGCGTAGTTTCAAGTTAGTCCTTAAGGATGTGGAGCTGAGGGCCGCGAGCGTAATCTTTAAGTTAGTCCTTGGAAGGGGGGGTGGAGCTGGGGGCCGCGAAAGCGTATTTCAAGTTATTTTGTCCTTGAAGGGGGGGGACTGAGGGCCCCGACCCCGTTTGTCCCTTTAAGTTAGTCCTTGAAAAGGGTGTGGGGCGAGGGGCCCCCGACGCGTAGTCTTCAAGTTTTTCCCTTTAAGGAAAGTTTGGGGTTGAGGCCGCGACGCGTAGTCTTCAAGTTAGTCCTTGAAAGGGTGCTCACTTCCTGAAGTCTTAATATGGTGTTCCATACTTCTGAAACCTGTCATCCCGGTCGTGAAATAAGAGAAAAAATTCCCGGGTTTAAGGGTTTAGCAGACGAAACTGCAAAGGGCAAATGAAATTAATTTTTTTTTTGTGAAGATTCGAAAATGAGGGACACGATAAAGTGGGAACAATGAAGGGCAGCCAGCAGTAACAGTCTCACTGCCCCGGAAGCCAATCTGGACCAGGGCCCCGGGGGTGGAACCCCGAGACCCTTGGGGTTTTATCCACAGTTAACAGAAAAGATCTTAAAATAGTCAAAAATAAGTTATTTTTTTCCGGGGGGGGAAAATGATTAATTTTAAAAATTTTGGGGAAGACACATTTTAATGTAGGGGCCCTTTTTATTATTGTCTTTTTCAATTACCCCCCACAACCCTTTTTTAGAAAAAATCAGGGTAAATATGAGTTTTGAAAAGGGGGAAAAAGAGGGGTACCTGCATCTGGGGATGGGGGTTTCAGCGTTTTGGAAAGGGCATTTGAATTATATCCCAAAAACTTTTTGGCAAGGGGTGTTTAAATGAAGATGGTGAATAGTTTCCCTCTTACGCCTCTTTAAAATGGTCATGGTGGTAAAAAAAAAACTTGTGGTCAGCATACCCATGGTGTAACCCCCCCCAGGCCCTGGGTAAAACGACATTGTACCTTCCTTTTTTGTAAGAAAGTTACCTGGGGTGGAGGGAGCGTCGAGTTCGCCTCCCTCCCTCACTGGGGTGTCACCTACTGCGTTTGCCCCTCATTGCTTCTCCTCCCCCCTTTTCGGGAGCACTCTTGTCCCCTTTGGAAGCTTCCCGATAGATGCCTCACGCCCCGACAGACTTTTACAGCGGCCCGACTTCACACAAAGTGGGCCCTTTGATTCCCCGGGGTTCGAGGCTGAGGAAGTAACCCTTCGTGCCTCCTCACTTTTTAAATCGTTCTTTTTATCAGGTCCCTCCCCGTTGGCTGAGTGACATGGCGGGTGGTGTCCCTCCCAGGGACTGGGCTGGTTTCCCCGGGGGGTGTCGCCTAGGTGATTGAGTGACTGGGAGGAATCGAAATCTTTCCCCCCCAATGCGGGCGATTGTTACCCCAGGCTTGCGGGTATCTTTCTCCATTTCCCCGGGAGGCGACACTACCACTGAAAATCAAAAGGGTTTTTGCCTTGAGGAACGAAAAGGCGTGTGTGTGTATATAAAATTTATATATATATATAATATATATATATATATTATATTTTAATATATAAATATATATATATATATATATATTACTCTTAGTCATGCACTCACGGAAGGAAAATTGGAGCCCTTTTCCATCCCGCTTTAATATGTACTCCCTTTAAAACCCAAATATCCCAAAATTTACACCGTTGGGGTATCTTTTTTTCCACCCGATTTGATTTTTTTTCCCTTTAGATGCTTAATTACCTCACCCCTTGAGGCCCGGGGGCATTTCGGTGGGGGACAGCACCTCGGTTTGATGGAAACCCTGCACCCCGTCTACTTCAAGCACCGCACTATTTACAAATTTCTGCCCCGAGTCACTTCAAGCACTGTCATTATTTACAAATACTGCACGAGTCCCACTTCAAACCCCCGTCACTATTTACAAATACTCAGTTGGGCAGTCGTTTAGTATCAGTGGTCATCGTCACGTGAGGTCCCCAGACCCTGAGCTGCTTTGGGGATTGTGTGGGGCGGGTTTCCAAAAATGGCTTTTCTTCTGCAGTGTTTTAAAAATTGGGTTGGAGGTTGAAGGGGGAGGTTTTTGCTTTTCCCCGGAGGAGTTTGGGGGCCCGAAGGGCCCCCTCAATGGGGCTGGGAAGAGTGTGAGGGGGCCGGAGTTTTGGGGAATGAGGGGTTCGCAGTGAGGTGCAGTCGTTTTCTGCTTTAGGGGGGCTGTAGCTGGGAGGGAGCAACGGGTACCAGGGATGAGGTTTTCAGTCCCGAAAACCCGCTACAAGGGGGCCCAAATGGTTACAGTAATGGGAAAGGGGCAAACAGAGTAAGGAAAGGTTTTTGAGTGAAAATCTGAAGGTAGGAAATCGCTTCTCTGTTTTTTCAGGATGAATGTACTTCAGTGGCCAGTGAAGGTAAGGGTATTTACTGCCCCTGCTTTTGGGGGAAACCCGCATTCTTGGGGTTGGGAAAAGACTCCGGGTAAGATACTTTGGGCCCGTGTTTTTTTGAAAATGGGAAAAAGAAGATAGAGATAGAGTTTGCTTTCCCTGGAGCTGGGGGGTTGGGGACTTTGTCAAACAGGTTTGGATAATATCATGCCCAGGTAATGGGAACAACCCCTTTTATCTGCCCTCAGTGCTGGGGGGAAATGAATTGGGAAGGGTGGGGAGAGAAAAAGTTTCTAGAAAGTAAAAGGTCAGCTATTTTATTTATTAATTTTAAGGGAAAGGGTTTCCAATCATATGTAGCTTTCCTTGCCTAAAAGGGGGAGTAGGAAATGAATGGTTGTCTAGGGAAATTTGGGTTGTAAATTGCTGGCAAACAGATACTCCCAAGGAATTTTTCAATCCCATTCTTTGACAACGGGGAAAACAATTTTTTTATGGAAAAACTTGTTATGTATGGGGGGGGAGGGGGGTTCATCCCCCTGGGGGGGGGGTTTGGTAGCACTTGCAGATCGATTGAAAAGGCCTTTGGTGAAATCCAAAAGTTTTTAAAAACTGTTTGGAAGATAGAGGAAAGGGTTTGTGTGGGGGAAAAAAAGGGCGGGTTTTAAACACTTGGGTTGGAAACAGTAAATGTAAAAAAGGGCCCTTTCCCGCATGAATTTAAACAATAAAAAACAATAGATCGGGTCAGGCAAACAAAGGGGGAAAGCAGAGGGAAAGAAAGGGGACTAGCCCCCTTTAAGGTTTACTATATAATAGCAGGATGAAAAAAAAGATAGATACAAAAGTTTAAATTTGGGCAAGTGAGGAAACATGGGAATTATTGCTATAACAAAGACCAGGCTCAATCTGAAAGTTAGGAGATCCCCTAAATGTCACATACAAGGCTATAAATTTTTCCCCACACTGACGGGTCAACGGGAAAGGTGGGGGGAAGTAGCGATGAAATGTCAGAAAAATTTTTAAATTGTTTGTTAGAAAAGATATTAAATTAAAGCGTCACCCACTGAATTTTTTTGGGTTTTACAGCTTTTTTGGGGGGGCCCGAGAAAAAACCCAAATTTTGGGTGTGTTTTTCCGGGGCCCCAAATCTTGATGGGGGAGTGAGTAAATTTTCAAATGGGACGAAATTCGAAAGGGCTCTCCCTTTCCCCAAAAAAATGTTGTAAAAATTTGGGGGGGATTTCAACTTTAGACAATTGACTGGAAAAATTAACGGGAAATTTTAAGGTCAGGTGATTTCTTGATACGACCCCAGGATTTTTTTTTTAAAACTTTTTGTGACAAAACCCAACTAAGGAAAAAAACCTCCTTGATTTGGGTTCTTGCCAGTGGGAAACCTAATTAAAATTTGGGGTTTAAATGTTTATTTGGGGGGAAAGTGATCACAAATCATCATTTTTTAAAAAAACATGGAATTCCCCAAATTTAATGGAATCAAGTCCCCTTTCCCTGCCCTTTCGCTTGGCTGATTTAAAAGGGATTTAAAAATTACTTAGGGGGGCGAACTGGAATGACCTGACAAAGGGTTCGGGTAGGGGGGTTTATGGTTGCCGAAAAGTGCTTTCCGGGGCATAGTTCAAGCGCTAGTCAAATTATTTTCCCAAAATAGGGAAACCCGTTTCAAAAAAAAAAATGATCCTAAATTTGGATAAAACAAGATTAAAATTTTCTGATTGGTAAAAAAAGAGAGGAAATATATAGGCATTCAAAAGGAGAGGGGAAATTTGGGAGAAATCGATATTTTCCCATTTTAAAGGAGAGAAAAAAAAAAGGGGAATTAAAAAAGGGCAAAAAGGATTATGAGGCAAAAGTTGCAAGAAATCGAAGACAAACCCCAAAAAGGATTCTTTCGGAATACAAAGAAAGATCGGGGACAAAAAAGGCCCCCCAAAAATTTCCCTTGGGCCCGGCCCAGAAAGTGATAAGGAAATGTGTAAAAATTTTTTTTAACCCCAATTATTTCCCTCCATTTTTTTAACACAGGGGGAAAACCCACGATATTTCCAGTTTTTGATAAATTAGTAGAACAGGGCCCGATAATAAACTGTGCATTTTGGGGGTTCACAATTTACAGGGCCCTTAGGCAAATAAAATAAATTAAAACCTAAAAAATCCCCAGGCCCCTAAATGAACTGTATCGGGTTCTAAAGGAAGGGTAAAGAGGAGAAAGCAAAACCCTTTGGCAAATCTTTTCAACATATCCAAACAAATGCAGGGTGCCAGATAAGGGGAAAAATGGAAAAAATGGGGATACCTTTTTTTCAAAAAGGGGGACAGGTCCTTAGCTTCAAAATATGGGCCCAAAACCCTAACCCCCAATAGGGGGAAAAATTTTAAGGAATCAAAATTGCCGAGGCATTCGTACCACCTTGAAAAGCAAAAAATTAATAAAACGAATTCAGCTTTGGTTTTACAAAGGGGCTTTCCTTTTTAAGAATTATTAACTTTTTTCACTAAGGTTTTTTTGAGGGGGTTAGATAAATGGTAATAAATATGATATTTTTAATAGGGAAACTTCAGTAAGGGCTTTTGAAAAAGGGTCCCACATCAGGGGATATTGAGGAAAATTAAAGCACATGGAAAAGGAGGAGAGTTTTTTTTCCTGGAAAAGGGGGCATGGTTGACAAATAGGCAGCAAAAGTTTTGCAAAAATGGGGAGAAATCAGGGGGAAGCTCACGAGCGGTGTTCCACAGGGGTCGTTTTGGGGCCCCCTCCCTTTTTCACAACTACTTTAAACGCCCATAGATAGGGCAAAGGCAAACATCGGCAATTTTTTCCCGGATAAACAACCAAAAATAGGGCCGCGAATTAAATTCTGAGGGAGAATTCAGCACCCGGGAAGATTTGAAAAAAAAGGATGCATGGCCCGGGAGAAGTGGCAGATGCATTTTTAATATAGACAAATGCAAAGTTCTAAATTTTGGGACGGGCCCAAAAACCCACCCACATATAAACTAAATAATGTAATTTTAATATTACGGTTTGGGGAAAAAAGATTTGGGAAAGTTCTGGTTAGCAGTAACCCGAAACCAAGACAAAAAGGAAATAAGTTTTTCGCAATAAAGCAAATAGAACCCCTTGGGCTTCATAACAAAAAGCATAAAAAATGGGAGCCCCTCAGGTTGTTCTTAAAATTTCTATAATCCTTGGTTAGGCCTCATTTGATTATGGGGCACATTTTTGGTCACCGTATTACAAAAATGGTTTTAAATTCTCGGGAAAAAAGGGACAAAGGAGGATGAAAAAGGGTTATCCCAAAATTGTATCAAAAAAACCTTCCCAAATGGGGGATGGGACAAAAGGGCCCTAAAAAACTGAAACTCTTAGAAAGACGTAAAATTGGGGGGGGATATGTTTTGGAGGTGTATAAAGGGAAAGACGGGAAAAAATTTAAAGGGGATGTAAATAGTGTGTGAAAAATACTAGCCTAGACGGGACCCCGGCAGAAATTTGGTTTTAATTTGGGAAAAAATTTAAAATTTTCGGGAAGGGGATATAAAAAAGTATTTGGTTTTTGGTAATAGATTGTGGTGAGGGGAACAAACCCCCAATTTTCCCTTTTTATAGAGGCCAGAACGTTGGGGGTACCCTTTTAAAAATGGGTTTGGAAAAAATAAAAGGGAAAAATGTGGGTGGGTGTGAGTTAGACCTGATAGCTTGTGCACCAGGTCGGTTCCCCGGGTTTTTCCCCCCTTAAAGTCAATGTGACCTGACTGACTGGGTTTTGGGGGCAGGGGGTTTTAAACCCGGGTTTAGGAATTTTGGACCTGCCTCGCTTTGGGCCCAGTGGGCCCTTCTGCAGTTTTTTCCTTTCGTTTTTAAATGTTCTTTTGTTCTTAAATATTTCACGAGTCTATTAAAGCCCCGTCACTATTTACAAATCCCGGGCCCCCGAGTTACTTCAAGCACCGAACTATTTAAAAAAAATGCCCCGAGTCTACTTCAAGCACTTTTCACTATTTACAAATCTGCACGAGTCTACTTCAAGCCCCGTCACTTTTTACAAATACTGCAAGAAGTTTTGGGAAGTAATAATGTTTGTCTGGGGAAAAGGGGTGTATTTGCATTTTGATTGGATCATACTACAAAAAGGGTTTAAACCCTTTAGAAAACCATAACTCTAAAAGTTCAACCTTGAAAACAGACGGGCCGGGACTAATAAAATACGGAAAAGATCTTTAAAATTTTTAAAAAGAGAAAGTTTTAACTTCAGAGGCTTCTATCAGGGACTTTTTAAATTAAAAATTTTTCATTCTAGAAAAAGGGCCCAAAAATTTAGACAAGTAAAGGGGATAAACGGGGTTAAATACCCTCGGGGAAACCACTGAATGGCGCCACCTACATTAAAACTAAAAAGAAAAATATTTTCTTCTTTTCAAAAATTTCCCCAACACCACATAATCAATTTTTTTGCAGAGGGGCTCAGAACACAACAATTTTGAAGCATATACGTATAAAGATACACAACATATCCCTCCAAACTGCCTTTTTCCCAACCCCCCCCTTTAAAGTGGCAGGCATTTTACTTCCCTTTTTCCCGGATCAAGTCCCCTATTTAAAAAAAAACCGGTTTCCCCGAAACCCTTCAAATTAAAAAAATTTTCCCTGTCACACCCAGAATTTGTCGGTCCCCAAAAACCATTCCCTCTCCTTCCCCTCCTTTCGAACAAGGGTCCCTGCCGCCCTTTCTGAAAGGGCCCCTGCCCCCCGCCCCCAAAACCTCTCTTTTCCCCCTTTCCCTTTCCCAAACCCTTTTCCCCCAAGATTTAAATGCTCTCCCTGTCATTCTCTTTTTATCCTTTTTTTTTCTAATTGACCAAACCCCTTCAAAAACCCCCCTTTTTAGCGCTCTAAAAATTTTTTTAACCCCCACACCTTCTCCAAAATTTAAAAATCCCGAAAATTTTTTGCATAATATTTTCACCACCCCATTGCCTTTTTCAGGAAAATTTTCCACTGCTTGCAAAACCCTTCCCTCGTGCTGCATTCACAACCCAAGGGTTCACAAACCCCTATAAAAGTGTTTGGGTTTTCTATAAACTTAAAAATTCCCCTTTTTTTTCCCCCATAGATAACCTTTTTTCAATACCTATCCTCAAGCACCCCTCAACCCCTTTTTTTCCCAATCCTTCTATGATTAAAAAACAATTTCCTTTATAAATCCAAAACCGCCGACCGTCCCCAAACCCCCGAAACTAAAACATTTTACTTGTTTTTCCAATACTCCTCCCCAATTTGTTTAAAAAAATTTTTTTTTTATTAAACATTTGATACCCTCAAAAACCTTTCTCCTTTTTTTTATATTCACTTTCAAAAACTTTTTCTAAACGTTTTCCACCCATTTTAAAACCCCATTCCCAAACCTTTGAATTTTTCTTTAGAATCTCCCCTAAGCAAGAAAGATCAGCAAAAAAACAATTTCCCTTTTTTTTATTTTGTAAATTTTAAAATTTCCCCCAAAAATTTTAAACCCCACCTCTCCCGAACACCCTAGCATTTTCTTCTTTTTCAAACCCCCAACTATAAATATATTAAACAAAACCTGGTTTACCCTTACACATCCCCGTCTAAGACCTACTTTAAAACCCGGGGAAATAGTCTCCCCCCTCTTCTACACACCCTAACCTTTCCCCCCACATCCTCATTAAAAAAAATTTTTTACAGCATTTTGTAAAAAATTTTTTCCACCTAAATTTCCCTAAACTTGCAAAATTTTGCCACATTGCTCCCCTATTCACTCTATCATAAGCCTTTTCTAAACCCCTAAATTGGGAAAAAAAAAATTCCCTACCTTTTAACTAAATACTGTTACAAAATATGCTTCAATGTAAACACTTGAAACTTTCAATCCCCCACCCACTCTGGGAAAACTCCTTCTCATTTTCCCCCAAACCAACTTTTATCTTACCCCTGTTCTTTCCCAAATTTTAATCCTACCGGACACTTTCCTGGTTACTCAGTAAATTTTTCCCTAAAATTTTTTTCAGTCCCCTTTTTTTTTCCCCCTTTCCCCTTTAAAATAAAGGGATTTTACATGCTTTGCCCCCAAACCCTAGGGACCTTTCCCTCTTTCCCTACATTTTTTAAAAAAAAAATACCCAAACCCCTCCCCAAAACTATTAAAACCCCCCCCCCCCCGCTTTTAACTTTCCGTCCCGATTCCGTCAGTTCCAAAATGCTTTAAAACCCCCTTTCCAAATTTTCGTAATGCCTCACGGCCCCCCCCCCCCCCACACTCACCTTCCCGTTCTTCCCTTTACATTAAAAGATGGAAAACCCACAGGGCCAAGTGCCCCCTTGGAAAAATTTTTGCTTCCCCTTTTTTCCCACCCACATTTTAAAAAATTTCCCCAAAGATAATTTTCGCCCTCTACCCAAAACCTCCATTTCCCCCCTCTACTTAAATTCCCTTTGTTTTAAAATGACAAATTTAAATTTGTTTCCCCAGGATTTCTTAACTTGTATAACTCACCCCCAAAATTTTTTCCCCTTTTTTCTTAGTTTTCTTATTTCTTGACAGCCCTCTTCCAATTTTTTTTTATCTTATCTCCTTTTTCACTTTCATTTACCCCTTTTTTACCTTTTTTTTTCTTCCATATCTCTAAATCTTCCCTTTTAACAAATTCTGCTTTTAAAAAGCCTCTCATAAACAAAAAGTTTTTCTCTTTTATCACACCCCCTTTTTCTTTTATTTATTCCACCAATCACTCCTCTTTTCCCCCTGCACCCCACCCTCCATAAACCAAAAAAAAAAAAAACTTCTACCTCACATTCCCAAACTGCATTTTTTTTAAAAAAATTTCCAACCCTTTTCAAAACCCCCCCCTACTGTTTTTGCATCAGCCCCCTTCGCCAATAGTCGCTTATTTTCCACCCGAAATTCCCCCCTCCCTTATTTATTTTCACTTTCCCTCCCTCTTGTTGTTGCCATTTTCCCCCTTTTAAAATCTTTCTCTTACTTTTAAAAATTTAGCCCACAACTAAATAAAGATTCCCTTTTATCATTCCCTTCTTAAACGTGTAAAATTTCCCGGGGGCCTACCCCCAACCCTTTTTTTCCACCCAAACCCAAAAAAATTTAACTACTTTTATTACGTGCCTTGTATATATATTTTTCTTCCTCCTAAAAAAAAAGTATTCTTATTACCCCAAAAACTTTCTCACAGCTCAATTAAAAGGGGTTTTCCCCTTTTTTTTTACCCCCGAATCCCAAATTTTTCCTACTACTCCCTCCACAAAAATTTTTTGGGCCCCAAATTTTGCATTGAAAACCCCAATACCATTTTCTCCCCACACTTGGTTCAAAAAATCCCCCCCGCATTCACTCAACCCTTTTCCCCAAAAACTCTCTCTCTCCCCTACACTTCTCTCTTGTCCAGGTGCATATACGTTACATAAACCCCTTTTCACTTTCCCCCTATATTTTAAATCACATAATCCCTTTAATTAAAACATTTAAAGTCCCCCTTTTCCTGCCATAACTTATCCTTCAACTTATTGCTAAATTTTTTAGCTCTAACTCTATTTTAAACCCCCGACCTAATCCCTTTTATTCCTCTCCACTGAAACCTCCCCCCTCCCTTCAGCCCCGCTTCACTTAAAGCCAGGCCTTTCCCGCTTTTCATTCGTAACATTTCACAATCATCGTTTTTTTTTCTTTTTCTTTAAAATTCCACCCCATTCAAATTCCCACTTTGACATTTTCTTTCATTCTTTTTTGAATTTAAAAAAAAAAGGGGGTTTCTGCCCTTTTTTCCGGTTTTTAAAAAATATAAATATATATATATTTTTAAAAATGGTAGAGGTTTGGTGTTAGCAAACCGGGCCCCCCAGGACTACCGTCCTGCCCAAACGAGTTTTTAAAACAAAAACCTGTAATTGTTTTACATGATGGTAGGATTGCTGGTGTCCTTTTTTCTGTCTCTTTAAAAATGCAAGAAATTTAGGTACTCTTGCTTCTTCTAAATTACACTTAGGTCCAAAACTAAACTTTCATGTACAAGCCCTATAGTATAAACACACCCCTCTGGGTTTTTTTTTTCCATTTTTCCCTTTCTAGTTCCCTTTTTCTTTTTTATTTCCCCCTTACCTTCGGGGGGAAATGGAAAAAAGAATTCTTCCTTCCCAAAACCTTTCGTGTTGTAAAAGGGGACCAAAATGCCGGGGGCAAGGGGGTTTGTAACCCCTTTTCCTGTATTTATTACTAAAATTTAAAAAGGGGAAAAAATTTCGTTTTTCCCCTTTTTGGGGCCCCCCTACCTCGGTGGGAAAACGCTAGCCAAGGATTCGAACCCCTTTTTTACTGGCCTGCCTATGGGGAAGCGAGAACCACATTTATGCTTTAAACCAAAAGGGCCCACCCAACCCCTTAAAAAGAATGGCGCAGCCAGCACACAGCTATCTGTTTTGGCCGCCATCCGGGGGGCATTCGGAGGGGTGGGAGCTTCTAAGCTAATTTTTTTTGTTTATCTCATAAAAAGCTGCTCGTAAGGCTAGAAAACCCCCCAAAAGGGGTGAGAATGAAATTTTGGGGTACACGTATTAAAAGCAGCCCCGAACAATGGTATTTAAGCAGTAAACCCCGCGGGCTTTGCCCCTTTTTGTTTCAAACTGGGGGTTTTTAAAAGAAATTTTTTTTTTATTTCTATAGTACATGTACAAAGGGATAAAATTTCCCAGCTGCATCAAATTTACATATTTCTTTAAGAAAGCCCCTTTTTATGCTGGGAATTTAGGGAAATTAGGGCAATTTTAAACCCCCGGGGTGCGACCCCCCTAGTCACTTCACCCAGGTAAAACCCCTTTATAAACCCATAGGGAACTTTGGGCAAAATGATGTAAAAGGGAAAAACCCACCAATTTTTACCCCCCCCCGGCAATCGAACCTGGAAAACCCACGGCCCTTTTGAAGCTTTAGCTTTGCCCCCAGGCCACAAGGGTTGAGGTTGCCACTCCCCCAAGTATGTCCTCGTATCATGAAGAAGCCTAGTTTGCTAGGCTCATTTCTGTTTTGGATTGTTTCGGTCAAACGGGTTTAAAACATCTGAGATAAAAACCAAACCCCCGGGTTTGAGGCCCTTTGGCCCCGCCGCAGGCGTTTTTGCTTACAATTTTATATTATATAAATATATTATTATATATATTTTATAAATATTTATTTTCGTGCCCAATAGGCCCGAAAATTGCCCTTTTTGGCTTAAATAGCAAAAGCTCATCTTGCCATATTGAAACAAATGAAAAATTTGTGTAAAGCAATAATTTCGTCAAAACATTCTGAACCTAACGAAAAAAAAATATTTTCACTGTGTTTGTTTATATTAAATTATTGTAAAGAAATTAAAATATATTTAGTTGGGTTGGGTAAAAAAAAATTGTAAATTGTTATAATAAAAGGGTTAGGGAAGTTTTTTTAAGATTTTTTTTGATGCAAAATTATAAATTTTTACATTAACATTAATGAAAAAAATATATCTTCAAACGTATAAGAGAAAATTTTAGAAAGAACTTAATTTTAAAAGAGTTCTTGCTAATTGACCAGTTTTACATATTCGGCACGACATATATATATAAGCAAATTGTCTAAATGTAACGAGGACTGAACTAGTGGTTTGATGCAGGAGAATGTGGGAGGCCACTGGACAGGGCCATAAGCTGATGCAACTAATTTGTTTGCTGTGATGCTTGATCTCTGAGTTACTGAGTGTATAATTCCGTAATAATTGGTCATTGCCACTCAACTTACTGAATTCAAGTTGAGTGCTATGTCTGCGGTGTCCCGTAGTTCGATCGTTAGTGCACTCAGCTCACACAATGAGGTCTGGGGATAGATCCCTCGGTATGGCTGGAAAACTTTCTGACATATTTCCACAAGACACCTGCTGTCCCTGTTCACCCATCAGTAAAATGGGTACCTGTGTAGTGTCAGAGAAAATCGACCTAATTTGCCCGAAATGCTCAAGCATAACAAGCAGCTTTCTATATAGTAGTATGTCATTGACGTCAGCTAGGACTGTATACCTTGTACATGTACATGTACTCTGCTGTTTCTCACTCATTTGTGACTTGACAATGATCCTGAATTTACAAGAACGTCTTGATAAGCTTCCTCTGATAAGTACGTGTCGTGAATTGTGCTACGATATTGTGACTTTTATTCCCCGCCTTATTTATTCTGACTCTTGACCTGTGAATTTAAAATGATACACCAGTTCACTATACACACATGTTGCCTACTCTTTCCCAAGGAAACGAAATTATTAAACTCCAAGACCAGCAGTGCATTGTGCATCACCAGCACGCATACATCACCAGCACGCATGCATCACCAGCACGCATGCATCACCAGCACGCATACATCACCAGCACGCATGCATCACCAGCACGCATGCATCACCAGCACGCATACATCACCAGCACGCATACATCACCAGCACGCATGCATCACCGGCACGCATACATCACCGGCACGCATACATCACCAGCACGCATGCATCACCGGCACGCATACATCACCGGCACGCATACATCACCGGCACGCATACATCACCGGCACGCATACATCACCAGCACGCATACATCACCGGCACGCATACATCACCGGCACGCATACATCACCGGCACGCATACATCACCAGCACGCATACATCACCAGCACGCATACATCACCAGCACGCATGCATCACCGGCACGCATACATCACCGGCACGCATACATCACCGGCACGCATACATCACCAGCACGCATGCATCACCAGCACGCATACATCACCAGCACGCATGCATCACCAGCACGCATACATCACCAGCACGCATACATCACCAGCACGCATACATCACCAGCACGCATGCATCACCAGCACGCATACATCACCAGCACGCATGCATCACCAGCACGCATACATCACCAGCACGCATACATCACCAGCACGCATGCATCACCAGCACGCATACATCACCAGCACGCATACATCCCCCAGCACGCATACATCACCAGCACGCATGCATCACCAGCACGCATACATCACCGGCACGCATACATCACCAGCACGCATGCATCACCAGCACGCATACATCACCAGCACGCATGCATCACCAGCACGCATACATCACCAGCACGCATACATCACCAGCACGCTACATCACCAGCACGCATACATCACCAGCACGCATACATCACCAGCACGCATGCATCACCAGCACGCATACATCACCAGCACGCATACATCACCAGCACGCATACATCACCAGCACGCATGCATCACCAGCACGCATACATCACCAGCACGCATGCATCACCAGCACGCATACATCACCAGCACGCATACATCACCAGCACGCATGCATCACCAGCACGCATACATCACCAGCACGCATACATCACCAGCACGCATACATCACCAGCACGCATGCATCACCGGCACGCATACATCACCGGCACGCATACATCACCAGCACGCATGCATCACCAGCACGCATACATCACCAGCACGCATGCATCACCAGCACGCATACATCACCAGCACGCATACATCACCAGCACGCATACATCACCAGCACGCATACATCACCAGCACGCATACATCACCAGCACGCATGCATCACCAGCACGCATACATCACCAGCACGCATACATCACCAGCACGCATACATCACCAGCACGCATACATCACCGGCACGCATACATCACCAGCACGGATACATCACCAGCATGGATACATCACCAGCATGGATACATCACCACGGATACATCACCAGCATGGATACATCACCAGCATGGATACATCACCACGGATACATCACCACCACGGATACATCACCAGCATGGATACATCACCAGCATGGATACATCACCAGGACGCATACATCACCAGCATGGATACATCACCAGCATGGATACATCACCAGCATGGATACATCACCAGCATGGATACATCACCAGCATGGATACATCACCAGCATGGATACATCACCACCACGGATACATCACCAGCATGGATACATCACCAGCATGGATACATCACCAGCATGGATACATCACCAGCATGGATACATCACCAGCATGGATACATCACCAGCATGGATACATCACCAGCATGGATACATCACCAGCATGGATACATCACCACGGATACATCACCAGCATGGATACATCACCACGGATACATCACCAGCATGGATACATCACCAGCATGGATACATCACCACGGATACATCACCAGCATGGATACATCACCAGCATGGATACATCACCAGCACGGATACATCACCAGCATGGATACATCACCAGCACGGATACATCACCACGGATACATCACCAGCATGGATACATCACCAGCATGGATACATCACCAGCACGGATACATCACCACGGATACATCACCAGCATGGATACATCACCAGCACGGATACATCACCACGGATACATCACCAGCACGGATACATCACCACCATGGATACATCACCAGCATGGATACATCACCAGCATGGATACATCACCAGCATGGATACATCACCACGGATACATCACCAGCACGGATACATCACCAGCATGGATACATCACCAGCACGGATACATCACCACGGATACATCACCAGCACGGATACATCACCACCACGGATACATCACCACGGATACATCACCACGGATACATCACCACGGATACATCACCTGCATGGATACATCACCAGCATGGATACATCACCACGGATACATCACCAGCACGGATACATCACCACGGATACATCACCAGCACGGATACATCACCACGGATACATCACCACCATGGATACATCACCAGCATGGATACATCACCACGGATACATCACCAGCACGGATACATCACCACGGATACATCACCAGCATGGATACATCACCAGCACGGATACATCACCACGGATACATCACCAGCATGGATACATCACCACGGATACATCACCAGCATGGATACATCACCACGGATACATCACCAGCATGGATACATCACCACGGATACATCACCAGCATGGATACATCACCAGCACGGATACATCACCAGCATGGATACATCACCAGCATGGATACATCACCACGGATACATCACCAGCATGGATACATCATCATCACGGATACATCACCACCATGGATACATCACCAGCATGGATACATCACCAGCACGGATACATCACCAGCATGGATACATCACCACGGATACATCACCAGCATGGATACATCACCAGCACGGATACATCACTAGCATTTATACATCACCAGCATGGATACATCACCACGGATACATCACCAGCATGGATACATCACCAGCACGGATACATCACCAGCACGGATACATCACCAGCATGGATACATCACCAGCACGGATACATCACCAGCACGGATACATCACCAGCATGGATACATCACCACCATGGATACATCACCACCATGGATACATCACCAGCACGGATACATCACCAGCATGGATACATCACCAGCATGGATACATCACCACGGATACATCACCAGCATGGATACATCACCAGCACGGATACATCACCAGCATGGATACATCACCAGCATGGATACATCACCACGGATACATCACCAGCATGGATACATCACCAGCATGGATACATCACCACCATGGATACATCACCAGCATGGATACATCACCACGGATACATCACCAGCATGGATACATCACCACGGATACATCACCACGGATACATCACCAGCATGGATACATCACCAGCACGGATACATCACCAGCATGGATACATCACCAGCACGGATACATCACCAGCATGGATACATCACCAGCATGGATACATCACCAGCATGGATACATCACCACCATGGATACATCACCAGCATGGATACATCACCACCACGGATACATCACCACCATGGATACATCACCAGCATGGATACATCACCAGCATGGATACATCACCACGGATACATCACCAGCATGGATACATCACCAGCATGGATACATCACCAGCATGGATACATCACCAGCACGGATACATCACCAGCACGGATACATCACCACCATGGATACATCACCAGCATGGATACATCACCACGGATACATCACCAGCATGGATACATCACCAGCACGGATACATCACCAGCATGGATACATCACCAGCACGGATACATCACCAGCATGGATACATCACCAGCACGGATACATCATCATCACGGATACATCACCAGCATGGATACATCACCAGCACGGATACATCACCAGCATGGATACATCACCAGCACGGATACATCACCACGGATACATCACCACCATGGATACATCACCAGCATGGATACATCACCACGGATACATCACCAGCATGGATACATCACCAGCATGGATACATCACCACCATGGATACATCACCAGCATGGATACATCACCACGGATACATCACCAGCATGGATACATCACCAGCATGGATACATCACCAGCATGGATACATCACCAGCATGGATACATCACCAGCATGGATACATCACCAGCATGGATACATCACCAGCACGGATACATCACCAGCATGGATACATCACCACCACGGATACATCACCAGCATGGATACATCACCAGCATGGATACATCACCAGCATGGATACATCACCAGCACGGATACATCACCAGCACGGATACATCACCAGCACGGATACATCACCAGCATGGATACATCACCACGGATACATCACCAGCACGGATACATCACCAGCATGGATACATCACCACGGATACATCACCAGCATGGATACATCACCACGGATACATCACCAGCATGGATACATCACCACCACGGATACATCACCAGCATGGATACATCACCAGCACGGATACATCACCAGCATGGATACATCACCAGCACGGATACATCACCATGGATACATCACCACGGATACATCACCAGCATGGATACATCACCACGGATACATCACCAGCATGGATACATCACCACGGATACATCACCAGCATGGATACATCACCAGCACGGATACATCACCACGGATACATCACCACGGATACATCACCAGCATGGATACATCACCACGGATACATCACCAGCATGGATACATCACCACCACGGATACATCACCAGCATGGATACATCACCACGGATACATCACCAGCATGGATACATCACCACCACGGATACATCACCAGCATGGATACATCACCACGGATACATCACCAGCATGGATACATCACCACCACGGATACATCACCAGCATGGATACATCACCAGCATTCATGCTGAAAACACTAATACATGCTTTAACGTACCACAAGAACATTCAACAACTGACTTGAGAGATTAATAGCTGGAGTATCACATCCAAACTACTCGCTGGAACTGCTTAAACTGCTGACTGGAACTGGTTAATCTGACTGGAGCTGGTTAAACTGACGACTGGAACTGGTTAAACTGACTGGAGCTGGTTAAACTGACGACTGGAACTGGTTAAACTGACTGGAGCTGGTTAAACTGACGACTGAAACTGGTTAATTTGACTAGAGCTGGTTAAACTGGTGACTGGAACAAGTTAATTCACTGATTGGATCAAGTTCAACTACTGACTGAAATAAGTTCAACTGTTGACAGGAGAGCTAGCAAACTTGTGACTTACTGATCTTGCCTAATAACTCAGTAGCTCAAAGGTTAATTCTCACGAGGAAGCGCTAAGCCCGTTGGGGTCATGCAAGGACTAGAGTACGTGAGGCAACCATGTATGATCCACGGAGAGTGAGACTAGCTTCAGTTTAATGGACCATTAGATCAGCAGCAAGATGACTGGAGTAGACTGTGCAAGCTGGCTGGAGTAGGCTGTGCGAGCTGGCTGGAGTAGGCTGTGCGAGCTGGCTGGAGTAGGCTGTGCAATCTGGCTGGAGTAGGCTGTGCAAGCTGGCTGGAGTAGGCTGTGCGAGCTGGCTGGAGTAGGCTGTGCGAGCTGGCTGGAGTAGGCTGTGCGAGCTGGCTGGAGTAGGCTGTGCGAGCTGGCTGGAGTAGGCTGTGCAAGCTGGCTGGAGTAGGCTGTGCAAGCTGGCTGGAGTAGGCTGTGCAAGCTGGCTGCAGTAGGCTGTGCAAGCTGGCTGGAGTAGGCTGTGCAAGCTGGCTGGAATAGGCTGTGCGAGCTGGCTGGAATAGGCTGTGCAAGCTGGCTGGAATAGGCTGTGCAAGCTGGTTGGAGTAGGATGTGCAAGCTGGCTGGAGTAGGCTGTGCAAGCTGGCTGGAGTAGGCTGTGCGAGCTGGCTGGAGTAGGCTGTGCGAGCTGGCTGGAGTAGGCTGTGCAAGCTGGCTGGAGTAGGCTGTGCAAGCTGGCTGGAGTAGGCTGTGCAAGCTGGCTGGAGTAGGCTGTGCAAGCTGGCTGGAGTAGGCTGTGCAAGCTGGCTGGAATAGGCTGTGCAAGCTGGCTGGAATAGGCTGTGCAAGCTGGTTGGAGTAGGATGTGCAAGCTGGCTGGAGTAGGCTGTGCAAGTTGGCTGGAGTAGGCTGTGCAAGCTGGCTGGAGTAGGCTGTGCGAGCCGTCTGGAGTAGGCTGTGCGAGCTGGCTGGAGTAGGCTGTGCAAGCTGGCTTTAGTCGGTTGGCTGGATTAGGCTGGCTGGAGAAGAGCGATCAGGCTCGGGAGGATGAACCGCAGCCTCCAGGAAGTCAAACAGAAGCTAGAAATAAGAGACTCGGCAAGAGGAAGTCAAACAACCAGAGTTTATAAAGGAGAGCAGCGGTACTAGCACAGCCGACTTGTACAGCGGTACTAGCACAGCCGACTTGTACAGCGGTACTAGCACAGCCGACTTGTACAGCGGTACTAGCACAGCCGACTTGTACAGCGGTACTAGCACAGCCGACTTGTACAGCGGTACTAGCACAGCCGACTTGTACAGCGGTACTAGCACAGCCGACTTGTACAGCGGTACTAGCACAGCCGACTTATACAGCGGTACTAGCACAGCCGACTTATACAGCGGTACTAGCACAGCCGACTTGTACAGCGGTACTAGCACAGCCGACTTGTACAGCGTACTAGCACAGCCGACTTGTACAGCGGTACTAGCACAGCCGACTTGTACAGCGGTACTAGCACAGCCGACTTGTACAGCGGTACTAGCACAGCCGACTGTACAGCGGTACTAGCACAGCCGACTTGTACAGCGGTACTAGCACAGCCGACTTGTACAGCGGTTTACTAGCACAGCCGACTTGTACAGCGGTACTAAGCACAGCCGACTTGTACAGCGGTACTAGCACAGCCGACTTGTACAGCGGTACTAGCACAGCCGACTTGTACAGCGGTACTAGCACAGCCGACTTATACAGCGGTACTAGCACAGCCGACTTATACAGCGGTACTAGCACAGCCGACTTATACAGCGGTACTAGCACAGCCGACTTGTATAGCGGTACTAGCACAGCCGACTTATATAGCGGTACTAGCACAGCCGACTTGTATAGCGGTACTAGCACAACCGACTTGTATAGCGGTACTAGCACAACCGACTTATACAGCTGTACTAGCACAGCCGACTTATATAGCGGTACTAGCACAGCCGACTTGTACTGCGGTACTAGCACAGCCGACTTATATAGCGGTACTAGCACAGCCGACTTGTACAGCGGTACTAGCACAGCCGACTTGTACAGATGTACTAGTACTCAAAAAAATGAAAGTTCATGAAAATAGGAATAGGTACTGCAGACCGGAGACTGCAAATATCAGAGGGTGACAAAGACCTGTGACGAATATAACACCACGCATATATAACACCTCGCATATATAACACCTCGCATATATAACACCTCGCATATATAACACCTCGCATATATAACACCTCGCATATATCCAGAACTGAATATGAACCATAAAACGGCAGTGATTACCAAACCTGAGAACATAATTCAGGAACAGGAATTAAGACTCCTTCAGAACCTTACATACATACGACAATCGTCAGTGAAGTCAATGAGTACGCGGTGCCAGCGTGCAGCCCACACCTGCTCAGACACTTGAAGAAACTCTGTAAGGTCCTGAAATCTGCCTGCAGATTAGTACCATAAGGATAGGAAAGATCATGAGGTCACATGATCACTACGTACAAAATCTTTAGAGGAATTTATAGGAGAAATAGGAATTTAATATATTTGCATAACCAAAATCTGTTCCAGTAAATTTACATGCAACTGCTACACCTTGGCTACTCAGCTTGTAGCTCAGTGGTAGTGCGTTTGACTTAAAACCGAAGGGCCCGGGAAAGGGTTCAAAAGGACCCCAGTGGAGTTTATTACAGTCATGGGGAGTTATGGTTGGAGTGATTCCGGTGGAAAATAAGCCACACTGCTTGGTTGTCTTAGATTTTCCTGGATAAACTTTCTCGGGTTAATAATCTAAGGAAAATTTTCTACCTCCACTAGTACAGTACAGAACTCTGTTCTAGCCAAACATTTCCTCACTCCTAAACCTGTTCAGAATTTTCCCATTTTAACACAAACACTGTCTTGTTCTGTCATTTATACATGTCCTCCACACAGTCCTGCCACACCTTCCATAACTCTCTCCTACCCACAGCACTGTATGACCCTGGAGGTTTAGCGCTTAGTTTTGATAATAATAATATCTTCCACTAACAGTAAAGCCTTTGATACAATTACTTTCCTCTCAAAATTCATTAAACATTCAATTAACACTTCTCTGAACCTCTCCTCTCTACTAGTTAAAATATCAAACATATTTTAGTTGGACGTCACTCACGCGGGTAACTGATAACAAACTACGAACGATATGACAGACTGTCAAAAATATTTAGTCAGTATATATATCAACGGTCCACTGAGGGACTTCCTCTCTGGGACGGATTTTCCACCGTCACTGTTACACAGTCAAATATCTCAGAATAAAAATTTCAAGTATTAAATTGGAATTAATAAGACTGAGGTTAAAATAACAGGAAAAATATAATCACAGCAATATTATGGACTTTTAAACAAATCACAGTTCGGTGAGAAAACCCAAGATGACGTATATAATCCGTCCGGCTTTGTCTAAATTATGGGTTACTTGCGAGTTGTTCTAGCCGCGATATTGTGGATTAGTTTTGAACTGTTCTAGCCATAATATTGATAGTTAACTGTCAATTGTTAAAGCAACGAAATAATGAATTTTATTTTTCATTACTGGTTCCTGATGGACAGACAGCTATTTTTATTATAAAACAAATTACACAAAAGAAAATATTTTGCGGCGGGTTCTTTCCTTATAGGTTAGCACCAGACTCGCACACGCTGCCTTATTTATGTTTGAAAGAATCCAGATAAGACTGAGTGGGAAAAAGAGATCTTGGCCTCCTGGGAGTCGCTAGACTCATCCTATAATTTCCCTTGTGATTTTCATTCTCAACTCTTGCATATATTTTATTCTAAAAATTAAAAAAAAAATCAATGTATTGGGTATATATATAAAATTATATATATATATATATATATATATTATATATATATATATATATATATATATATATATATATATCATATATAATACACACACGCTGTACACCGGGTACGTCAGTGCCCTAATGGAGTATGCAGCATCAGTTTGGAACAAACACCGGGTCAAGCACGTTAAGAAATTAGAGAAAGTACAAAGGTTTGAGACAAGGTTAGTTCCAGAGCTATGGGTCATGTCCTAAGAAAAAAGGTTAAGGGAAATCGGCCTGATGACACTGGAGGACAGGAGGGTTAGGGGAGACATAATAACGACATACAAAATACTACGTGGAATAGACAAGGTGGGCAGAGACAAGATGTTCCAGAGACGGGACACAGAAACGAGGGGGTCACCCTTGGAAGTTGAAGACTCAGATGAACCACAGGGATGTTAGGAAGTATTTCTTCAGTCATAGATTGGTCAGGAAGTGGAACAGTCTGGCGAGTGATATAGTGAAGGCAGGAACCACACACAGCTTTAAGACGAGGAATGATAAAGCTCAGGGAGCAGGGAGAAAGAGGACCTAGTAGCGTTCAGTGAAGAGGCGGGGCCAGGAGCTGAGTCTCGACTCCTGCAATCACAATTAGGTGAGTACAATTAGGCGAGTACACACACACACGCACGCACGCACACACACACACCTGGCGGGGCCAGGAGCTCGGACACGACCCCCGCAACCTCAACTAGGTGAGTACACACACACACACACACACACACACACACACACACACACACAGAGTTGACCCTTTAAGGGGGGAGGCGGGAATTTTTTCAGCGCTCTCAAAAAAAGTTCGAAAAATTATGAAAATGAGTTATACAGAAAAATAGCTTAACTCTTTGGCAACACAATGGTACCAGAATCAATGTTCAACAACGTTTCTACAATAAATTATAGTCATTTATATCAGGTATGGTAACGGCGATGTAGGTAGCGCGTCTGTTCTCAACCCATGTATTTTTTGGATTTTTTTCCTTGTTTTTTATCGCTTTTTCTTTGCATTATTCTTTCTAATATAATAATTGATTATTTGGCATCATATAAGAGTAAGTGGAGCTTATCAACACGGGGTCAGGGAAGCCGGGGCGCCGATCTCCCCACCCCAACCCAGTCGAAAATCCGCGTTATATCTTTTAACTCGAAAGCTTAACTACTAATGGCCTACTGTTGACTGGAAGCCTTACCGATAGCATAAACAGTCGAATAACACATATTTTGTATAGTATATGTATTATATACTGTATTCTTACAATAAATTAAGCTAGAGAAAAGAAAATGTCATTAAGAAAATCATGAAGAAGAGAGAGGACATTTACAGTAGTGTAGTGTGTTTATCAGTACTAAGTTTACTTCGTCTGTTTACAAGATTAATCATCTGTTTGTTAGTATCTGCATCAACATTTTCTTATATAATGCAAAACACTGTAGATGTTATACATATTACTAACATTAGATATAACCAGTTTGTTTGGTGATGCTGCAAGTGGGGCGGGGTTAATAAGTGTCTTCGGAGGCTTCTTTGTTTCATTTGCAAAGTCGTGGTGGGTACACAGGCTTGTGTGTTGTGCCCATGGCCCGGTAGGGCCATGGGCACGAGGGAGAGGCTAGTAGGACATGTTGGCTTGCTGCTAGGCCGCTGAGTAGGAGCGTGTGGGACCAGAGTCCCACTAACTTTGGGCTGGCCTAGAGGCCAGCTGGCAGACAGCATAGGCTGTCTGTGCAGACAGTACAGGCTGTCTACATACGCTCGGCCACCTACCTCGCGTCGTCCCGACGCGACAATACTGGTGGTAAAAAAAACTCGGTCTCTCTCGTAGGAACAGGGCACAGAACACAAAATAAAAAAACATATATATATATATACATATGGACATGGAAAAAAAAAACTTCCTACAGGGAGGGAAGAAAAAATACATCTGGGGTGTGCTAAACATCGCGGTCATAGGCAGTGAGCGTCGAAGGGCATCACTGCACGCCTTCCTGCATCAGGACAGATACTGCAACACAAGAGACATTGCTGTGGCTGAGCTGTGACGTAACGGGGTACGGTCTCCTCTAGAGCAGTGAAGCAGTCATCGTAGGAGTCACTACAGGTTTCACTTAACCTGGGGCACGACATGCTGATGCCCTCGCATGAGGCGTCGTCAAAACTCGGCAACTGGGCAGAACTTCTGGTAAGCGACTCAGGAGGACATTTCTCGACTGGTACTGTCGCTGGGCTGTCACTGCCGGCAAGCGTGGAGCGAGTCGTTGCAGAGATGACTGGGCGAAACATCTGGGAGTCATAACATCATACACCGGACTGCAGTGAGTGAGCTAGCAGTCAAAGTGACATCATCTTTGTGCAGGCTGCTCACTGAAGCTTGTGACACGAGGCTGACACAGTGCCTGCAGACAGGGCTAACTGCGGCTTGACGAGTGTCATTCTCTTGGCAGTTGGAGTTATAGCAGAGGTTAGTCTAAGCATCCCTAGACTTGTTTCTCTGGGTGGCCTGGTGGCTAAAGCTCCCGCTTCACACACAGAGCGCCCTGGTTCGATTCCCGGCGGGTGGAAACAATTCGACACGTTTCCTTACACCTGTTGTCCTGTTCACCTAGCAGCAAATAGGTACCTGGGTGTTAGCCGACTGGTGTGGGTCGCATCCTGGGGGACAAGATTGAGGACCCAATGAAAATAAGTTAGACAGTCCTTGATGACGCACTGACTTTCTTGGGTTATTCTGGGTGGCTAACCCTCCGGGGTTAAAAATCCGAACGAAATCTTATCTTATCTTATCTCTGAAGGTCTGGAGGTGAAGTGAAACAAATCTCGATGGGAATCGTAGCAGGTACGATTCTGCAGAACATAGAAAACCAATACATCAACGTATCCTGGCTAAGATACGTTGATGATGTATTGGTTTTCTATCCGAGACGTCTCAATATCCAGGCCCTTCTCAACAAGATCAATGCAGTTGAACCATCAATAAAGTTTACACTTGAACTCGAAAATGATGGCAAACTTCCTTTCCTCGACGTTCTACTGTGCAGATCCCTTCCGTCATGTCATTCACATATACCAAAAATAGCACTGGTCCTAGGACTGACCCCTGTGGGACCCCGCTCGTCACAGGCACCCACTGTGATACCTAAGTTGTGTGTGTATGTGTGTGTGTGTGTGTGTGTGTGTGTGTGTGTACTCAGTTGTACTCACCTAGTTGAGGTTGCAGGGGTCGAGTCCAAGCTCCTGGCACCGCCTCTTCACTGGTGGCTACTAGGTCACACACACACACACACACACACACACACCCTGTGTGTGTGTGAGTGTGTGTGTGTGTGTGTGTGTGTGTGTGTAAGTTACACACCTTGGCTGGAACTTACTAGGCTCGAGGTTCTCATAATTCTCTCAACCAGAATCTATTTTATCTGCCTCACCTTCCCGACAGTCTTGTTATCACTTTCTCTCGTATTACAACTCACGTCTTTCTCTTCTCTCCTTCTTTCAAGGCTTCACCCTCGATTCTCTTCTAATAATATTCCCATTTTCTTATCTCAAATTCGCTACTGATCTATTTGTTTTTGGGTTTATCCTATATTCTCTTCCTCCTACGTTATCCTCTTCCCAGATTCCTCATATATAGTACGCTGAGGTCAGTGGTCACCTGTGGTCATACCTGCCTAAACTCTTTGGAGTTAGCTTGGGCTGTTACCAAGCACCATGGCTTGTTGTAGTGTTTTAGAATCTCAGGTTCAAGTGTTGAAGAAGGAGATTCTACTTCTTCAGGAGGAAAATAGGAGGCTGAAGCTTCGCATAGATGAGTTTAGGAGCGAGTGCGAGAAGGATTTAGCTGGTAAGGAAGGAATGGTCACCAGCAGTAATAGTGGCAGCCGCTTTAAGTGGCAAGTGGTTCACAGTTCAGGAAGAAGGAAGATGAGGAGAGTTAATAGAGAAGATGTGAAGGTAGGAAATCGATTCTCTTTTCTCCAAGACGAGTGTACTTCAGTGGTTAGTGAGGTTGAAGGTACCACTGATTCCCCTGCTAATCAAAGAAAGAATATTTTAATAGTAGGCGATTCTCAGGTAAGATATATGGACCGTGCATTTTGTAACAGACAGAAAGGTCAGACAGAGAGTGTGCCTTCCTGGAGCTGGTGTTGGTGACATAGTCAGCAGGTTGGATAATATTATGGCAGGTAATGGGAACAAGCCCATTATCTGTCTTAGTGCTGGGGGTAATGATATTGGGAAGGGCAGGAGAGAGAAGCTGCTGGATAAGTACAGGTTAGCCATGGAAGTAGTTAGGTCTAAGGGAGGGATCCCAGTCATATGTAGCATCTTGCCTAGAAAGAGAGTGGGCAATGAATGAATGTCTAGGGCAATTGGTATAAATAGCTGGCTAGACAGGTACTGCAAGAAACTTGGAATCCCATTCATTGATAACTGGGACCTATTCTTTGGCAAACGTGATATGTATGCAAGGGATGGGGTTCATCTCTCTGGGGATGGAGTGGTTGCATTAGCCAATTCAATTGAGAGGGTAATTGATGACTTGTCTACGAATTTAAACTGATAGATTATAGAGGTATGGGTGTTTGTGGGAAACAATCAAGCTGAAGCATTAGGGTTAAAAACAGCAGTTATTACCGGGATACCTCAGGGATATGTTTAAAAGACAATATTCAAAATAAAGTTGCTAGTAATGGCGAATCAATTGATCAACAAAGAGAGATAGTAAAGGGCAACGAGTGACTAGTTACCTTAAGGTTTATTATACAAATAGTAGGAGTATAAGAAATAAGATTGACGAGCTAAGATTACTTGCAAGTGTAGGTAATATAGATATTATTGGTATAACAGAGACCTGGTTCAACCTGAAAGATAGAGAGATGCCTTCTGAATGCAACATACAGGGTTATAAACTATTCCACACTGATAGGGTCAACAGGAAGGGTGGTGGTGTGGCGATGTATGTCAGAGAAAATTTAAATTGTTGCCTTAAACATGATATAAGATTAGAAACATCGAACACAGAATCTGTTTGGGTACAGATTCTCGAGGAACTTGACAAATTAATTTTGAGTGTGATTTATAGGCCTCCAAACCTTGATAGGGAAGCTGTTATGGGACGAAATTCATAAGGCATCTAGATATGAAAATGTTGTGATAATGGGAGATTTTAACTTTAGACAAACTGATTGGAATATGACAGAAAATCTTGAGTCTAGTGACTTTTTTGATACGGTTCAGGATTGCTTTTTAGAACAAGTTGTGACAGAACCAACTAGAGGAAACAATCTGCTTGACTTGGTTCTTGCCAACAAAGATTCACTAATTAATATTCTTGAGGTTAATGATAAGCATGGGGAAAGTAATCACAAATCACTTAGTTTCAATATATCATGGAATTACCCAGATAACTGCAATCAAATCTCTCCCAGATTTTCGCTTGGCCGACTTCTTGGGACTGAAAAATTACCTGGGTGGGCTAAATTGGGATCTCCTGACTATGAGTCAGGTAGGTGATCTTGGTTGCCAATATGACGTTTTTCAGAGCATAGTTCTAGCTGCCCAGACAACTTTTGTTCCGAGTAGGGAAATTAGATCTAACAAAAATGATCCCAAATTGATGAACAATAGATTAAAACATCTCATTGGTCAAAAGAGAGGCATATATAGGCGTATCAAAAGAGGGGATGGGCAGTTAAGAAATCAATATATTCGATTAAAGAGAGAAATAAAGAAAGGAATAAGAAAAGCAGAAAAGGATTATGAGGCTAAGGTCGCAAGGGATTCAAAGACTAACCCAAAAGGGTTCTTTCAGGTATACAGAAGTAAGATTAGGGACAAGATTGGCCCACTTAAAAGTAACTCTGGTCAGATCACTGACAGTGATAAGGATGTGTGTGAAATTCTCAATACCTACTTCCTCTCAATTTTCACCCAGGCAAATACTAGCGATATTCCTGAAATAATAGATTATGTAGAACAGGATGATAATAAACTATGTACAATTGCGGTGACTAGTGACATGGTCCTCAGACAAATAGAGAAACTAAAACCTAACAAATCCCCAGGTCCTGATGAACTGTTTGCAAGGGTGTTAAAGGAATGTTAAGAAGAACTTAGCATACCTTTGGTTAATCTTTTTAATATATCACTACAAACTGGCATAGTGCCTGATAAGTGGAAAATGACAAATGTAATACCTATTTACAAGGCGGGTGACAGGTCCTTGGCTTCGAACTATAGACCAATAAGCCTTACCTCCATAGTGGGAAAATTTATGGAATCAATAATTGCCGAAGCAATTCGTAGCCATCTTGACAGGCACAGATTGATTAATGAATCTCAACACGGTTTTACAAAGGGGCGTTCCTGTCTTATGAATTTACTAACTTTTTTCACTAAGGTGTTTGAGGAGGTAGATCACGGTAATGAATATGATATTGTGTATATGGACTTCAGTAAGGCTTTCGATAGAGTTTCTCACCAGATGCTATTGAGGAAACTTAAGGCACACGGAATAGGAGAAATTTTTTTGGGGCAGAGGCATGGCTGACAAATAGACAGCAGAGAGTTTGCATAAATGGGGAGAAATGAGAATGGGGGCACGTCACAAGCGGTGTTCCTCAGGGGTCAGTGTTGGGCCCCTTGTTGTTCACAATTTACATAAACGAGATAGATGAGGGAATGAATAGCGACATAAGCAAATTTGTTAATGACACCAAAATAGGCCGTCCAATTCATTCTAATGAGGACACTAGAGCACTCCAGGATGATTTGAATAGACTGATGCAATGGTCGGAGAAGTGGCAGATGCAGTTTAATATTGATAAATGCAAAGTTCTAAATGTTGGACAGTTAAATAACCATGCCACATATAAACTAAATAATGTAGATCTTAATACTACTGATTGCGAAAAGGATTTAGGAGTTCTGGTTAGCAGTAATCTAAAACCAAGACAACAGTGCATTAGTGTTCGCAGTAAAGCTAACAGAATTCTTGGCTTCATATCTAGAAGTATAAATAATAGAAGTCCTCAAGTTGTTCTTCAGCTCTATATATCCTTGGTTAGGCCTCATTTAGACTATGCTGCTCAGTTCTGGTCACCGTATTACAGAGTGGATATAAATGCTCTGGAAAACGTACAGAGGAGGATGACAAAGATGATCCCATGTATCAGAAAACTTCCCTATGAGGATAGACTGAGGGCCCTGAATCTGCCCTCTCTCGAAAGGCGTAAAATTAGGGGGGATATGATAGAGGTGTATAAATGGAAAACAGGAATAAATAAAGAGGATGTAAACAGCATGCCGAAAATTTCCAGCCAAGACAGGACTCGCAGCAATGGTTTCAAGTTGGAAAAATTCAGATTCAGGAAGGATATAGGAAAGCACTGGATTGGTAATAGAGTTGTGGATGAGTGGAACAAACTCCCGAGTACAGTTATTCAGGCTAAAACGTTGTGTAGTTTTAAAAATAGGTTAGATAAATACATGAGTGGGTGTGGGTGGGTGTGAGTTGGACCTAACTAGCTTTTGCTGCTGGGTCTGGTGCCGTGCTCCTTCCTTGAGTGGAGGTGACCAGACTTGGTGGGTCACTGGGCTAATCCGGGGAAGGGTCATTGCTCTAATCCGGGAGGGGGGGAACATGGACCTGCTCCGCACAAGTCAGTAGGCCTGTTGCAGTGTTCCTTCTTTCTTATGTTCTTATATAATGACCCCACATACGAGTTTTTCTCTCTTACCTACCACTGTTTACCCATAAATTCTCTCTCCTGCTCTCATATTATTCCATTCTTATCCATCTATTTTTATTGCATAGACACAACTTATCTAATGTGACAGAACATGTCTGGGCATTAATTAAAGCTAACATTTGTTCCCACTATGTAATTATCATTCAGACTAGTGCAGCAGCACACTGCAGGTGTTACCACTTTGCAACTCGTACAAAGTAGTGTGACATCACACTGCAGGTGTTACCACTTTGCAACTCGTACAAAGTAGTGTGACATCACACTGCAGGTGTTACCACTTTGCAACTCGTACAAAGTAGTGTGACATCACACTGCAGGTGTTACCACTTTGCAACTCGTACAAAGTAGTGTGACATCACACTGCAGGTGTTACCCACTTTGCAACTCGTACAAAGTATGTGACATCACACTGCAGGTGTTACCACTTTGCAACTCGTACAAAGTAGTGTGACATCACACTGCAGGTGTTCAATATATTTAAGTAGAATCTTAAATCTCCATGAAAAATATATTTCCTCCCCAACATCTCTCAAAATTCCTACATTTCTCTTCCTCAAAAGCTATTTTCCATACAATGTTTTCCCCTTCTCACAACACTCTTCACCACGAATCTAGCCATTCCCCCAAATATATGTTTGGAGGGAGCGTTAAACCGACTGGGGTTATATAGCACATGGGGAATGAGACGTAATCAGGATCGATCCAATAAAAGGGAAAACAGGTAAAATTCTGAGATCAAGGATCCATTACCAGCATCAACACACATTCCTTGATTACAAGTTACACTGGAATTTTCCCCTAAAACTTTCCCCTGCAAACAACTGACTCTACGAGGTCTCCATAGTTTCCCTGCCAACCCAGAATATAATTGATTCGTCACTGTGGAACAAAAACCTCTCCTTTAAAACTCGCCCAAAGTGGTCAGGCCACTTAATCTATCTTCTCTCCTCTTCCATACCCACAACCATTCTTGCCTCTCTCTTTCTGTCTATCCACAACAATTCTTGCCTCTCTCTTCCTGTCTATCCACAACCTTTTTTCACTGCTTTATCCTGTCCTAGTTGTTCTTCCCATTCTTTAGATCCCTCTTACAGTCTAAAAATAAAACCTTGCCATTCTCTTCCCTCCTCCCTCTCCCTTCTTCCCTCCTCCCTCTCCCTTCTTCCCTCCTCCTTCTCCCTTCTTCCAATACCCCCCTCTCCCTTCTTCAATACTCCCTCTCCCCTTCTTCAATACTCCCTCTCCCTTCTTCCTCCTCCATCTTCCTTCTTCCCTCCTCCATCTTCCTTCTTTCCCTCCTCCATCTTCTCTTCTTCCCTCCTCCACTTCCTTCTTCCCTCCTCCATCTTCCTTCTTCCCTCCCCATCTTCCTTCTTCCCTCTCCCCTCTTCCTTCTTCCCTCCTCCCTCTTCCTTCTTCCCTCCTCCCTCTTCCTTCTTCCCTCCTCCCTCTTTCCTTTTTTCCCTCCTCCCTCTTCCTTTTTCCCTCCTCCCTCTCCTTCTTCCCTCCTCCCTCTTTCCCTTCATCCCTCCTCCCTCTTCCTCTCCCTCCTCCCTCTTCCTTCTCCCTCCTCCCTCTTTCCCTTTTTCCCTCCTCCTCTTCCTTCCCCTCCTCCCCTCCTTTTCCCTTCCCCTCTTCCTTCTTCCCTCCTCCCTCTTCCTTCTTCCCTCCCCTCCTCTCCTCCTTCTTTTCACTCCCCCCTCCCTTCCTTCTTTCCCCCCTCCTTCTCCCTCCTCCCCTCCCCTCTTCCCCCCTCCCTCCCCTTTTTCTCTCCTCCCCTCCCTCTTTCCCTCCCTCCCCTTCTTCCCTCCTCCTCTCTCCCTTCCCCCTCCCTCTCCCTTCTTCCCTCTTCCTCTCCTTTCTTCCCTCCTCTCTCTCTCTTCTTCCCTCCTCTCTCTCTCTTCTTCCCTCCTCCCTCCCTTCTTCCCTCCCTCTCTCCCTTCTTCCTCCTTTCTCTTTCCCCTTCTTTCCCTCCTTCCCTCCCTCTCCCTCCTCCCCCCTTCTTCCCTCCTTCCTCTCCCTTTTTCCCTCCTTTTCCTCTCCCTTCTTCCCTCCTCCTCTGCCTTCTTCCCTCCTCCCTCCCTTCTTCCTCCTCCTTCTCCCTTCTTCCCTTCTTTCCCCCTCCCCCTTCTTCCCTTTTCCCTCTCCCTTCTTCCCCCTCCCCCCCCTCTCCCTTTCCCCTCCTCCCTCTCCTTCTTCCTTTCCCTTTCCCCCCCCTTCTTCCTTCCCCCCCCCTCTCCCTTCTTTCCCCTTTCCCCCCCTCTCCCTTCTCCCCCCCCCCCCCCTCCCTTCTTTCCCTTTCCCTCCCCTCCCTTCTTCCCTTCCCCCCCTCCCCCTTTTTCCCCCCCTCCCTTTTCCTTTCTCCCTCCTCCCCTTTTCCCTTTTTTCCCCCCTCCCTCTCCCCTTCTCCCTCCTCCCTTCTTCCCTCCTCCCTCTCCTTCTTTCCCTCCCTTCTCCCTCCTACCTCTTCCCTCCTTTCTTTCCCCCCTCCCTCTTTTCTTCCCTCCTCCCCTCTCTTTTCCCTCCTCCCTCTCCCCTTCTTTCCCTCCTCTCTCTCCATCTTCCTTCCTCCCTCTCCTTTCTTCCTCCTCTCCTCCCTTCTTCCCTTCCTCTCTCTCCCTTCTTCCCCTCTCTCTCCCTTCTTCCTTCCCCTCTCTCCTTCTTCCCCCCCCTCTCCCTTCCCCCCCCCTTTTTTCTTCCCCCTCCCCCTTTTCTTCCCTCCCCCCTTTTTTTTTTTTTTTTTCTTTCCTTTTTTCTTTTTTCTTCCCTCTCTTTTTTTTCCCTCCCCCCTCCCTTTTTCCCCTTCCCTCCCTTCTTCCTTTCCCTTCCCCCTTTTTTTTTTTTTTTTTTTTTTTTTTTTTTTTTCCCCCCTTTTTTTTCCCCCCCCCCCTTTTCTTTTTTTTTTCCCCTTTTTTTCCCCCCTCCCCCCCTTTTCCCTCCCCCTCTCCCTTTTCCCCTCCCCCCCCTTTCCCCCCCTTCTCCCTTTTTTCCCCCCCCAATTAGCTCACTAAATTTGGTTCTTTTCCCTGGCTTCAGCTAATTAAAAAATGGCAAATTCTGCTTTGTCTTGGGGTTTTACTTCGTTAGCACTGACCTAGCGGGGGTGCGGTGGGGGCAGCGAGGCCCTAGCATCATCAGCTTCATGTCGTTCCAACCAGGGAGCGGGTTTCTTCCCAGGCGGGGGACGACCACTTCAAAATACTTTTCCCCAAGGGTTATTGATTGATTACTCGTTTTTCTTTATTTTTTTCTACTTCTCCCTTCGTATTTGACTAAAGAAGCCTCTGTTAGGCGAAACATTTCGTCACTAAAGAACCCAACTGTTGCACTGTGTATTTTCTTCAAAATTTTGCTTTTTTTAGAGCTTAATAAAATTGGGTAAAACCTACAGAAGCAAAATATGACTTGCTAAAGCTCTACCAGAAGAAGATTGCTTGTCCGCAACCTCTTCTTGGGCCCAAAACTCCCTTACGCCACAGTTACATTATCACTCCTTACACCCTTTCACGCTTCATCACCACTTTCTTACACCTATCACACATTACCCCTCTCCTACAACCCTATCACGCATCATCACCACTTTCTTCGACCTACAAAACATACCATTCTCCATACAACCCCCTCACGCATTCATTACCCAAACACCTTACAACCACTACCTCCCACACACAAATTGGGCAAAAACTCATTAATGGAAAAAGCCCATTAGCCCAAACCCCAAAAATGAAATCCATTTAATTTGCAAAGTATTTTCCCTTTAGGGACGAGTGTTGCCTCTTGTTGAACGAATTTCAGAATATTTGTGAAAATGCTGAAAAATTTTTTTCAAGGTTTTATTCAAGGTTTTAAAAAGGACAGGGTAGAAAATAGGCGAATAAAATATTCATAAGAAAAGGAAGGATCTCTGTATTTATCTGCAAAAAAAAAATTTATATTAAGACAGCGGAGTATTAATACAAAATCTTGCCCAGGAGAGTGTTCAGAGATACAGGATTTTCCTTTTTTTTTGTAAAACACAACACTGTATACCGTCATCCTTAAATATATGTACAAAAGAAAAACAACAGATCCATCGACATAGGAAGGCGAGGTGCCACCATTTCTGACAGTCTTATTAAAATTTAGTAATAGTTAAACGATAAAGGTTCAAAAAGATACGGATTTTATTAAGAACACAAAAAGTATATTGTAAACAATGAGAGAAGCTTAAGACGAAGTACTGGTGGATGGAGGATGTTAGTGTTATAGTTACCCGATGGGAAGAGCCTGGTTGAAGGTACGGTAGGAAAACCCTTGAATTTCACAGGCATGTTTGCCTCGTAAACAAGTAACTGTGAGGAGTGAAGTAAAAGGACTCGTCCCCTCAGCTAACCTTGAAGGGGACATAATTAATGAGAGGGTAGGGATGAGGATGACATATGGTAGAGAGGAGGGTGAGGAAGGCAAGACAAAAAGGGGTAAATGGAGGAAAGTGTAGGAAAAGCTGGACACAGTCATAAGGGAGGAAGAAGGGGAAGGTAGAGGGGAAATATGCTCAGTAATGAGAGGGGAAACAATAGATGTCGCTGCACTTTCACAGAGGGAAAGACAATTTTTCCGCCTCCAATTTGCTTTTTAGTTCTGTGGTTTCTATTGTAATGACCAGAGGGAGACTCATCCTACCTGACGTAATAAAAATGAATTTACATTAATATCTAAATTAAGTTAGCCATGGTTGGTGGTGTATCAGCGGCAGTGTGTCCATCTTAGTGCTGCCTCACATAATACACTCCATACATTTACGTACTATTATATCACTGTGTTTAGTTTCAATAGAATCAAATTTCGAAGTGTATAATGCACGATGACAAACACACGTAAACACCGATATGCCGGAAATAAAGCACAGTTATAAAAATGTTTTACGCAGATGGGTAAACGACATTTTCCTTTGTTAAAAAGCATTTGATAATATACCACACAGGAGTCTGATATACAAGCTAGAAAACCAGATAAGAGTAAGGGAAGGTGATCAGCAGGATGCAGGAACACACGAACAACAACAGTGCAGGCACTGCACTTCCCATCTCCAGGACTTTAGTCCGACTAACCAGTTTCCCTAAATCCCTTCATAATTACAATAAAAACCAAGCGTTAAACCAATAAAAAACATTTGACTCCACTCTGATACACTGCTCTTACACAACCTTCTGGATGTTCTAGCTTCTGATGCTCAAAACCTCATTTAGCACCTCCCTAAAGCCAGTCCTGGGACGACCCTCAATCCTCCTTCCCTCCCCCAAGCCAATCCTAGGACGGCCCTCACTCCTTCCCTCCCCCTCCTTCAAGCCAATCCTGGGACGACCCTCACTCCTCCCTCCCTCAAGCCAAACCAGGAACGACTATCACTCCTCCTTCCCTCCCCCTCTTTGAAGCCAGTCCTGGGACGACCCTCACTCCTCCATCCCTCCTGCTCCCTCAAGCCAGTCCATGGAGGACCCTCACTCCTTCCCTCCCCCTCCATCAAGCCAGTTCTGGGACGACCCTCACTCCTTCCCTGAAGCCAGTCCTGGTACGACCCTCATTCCTCCTTCCCTTCCCCTCCCTCAAGCCAGTCCTGGGACGACCTTCACTCCTCCTTCACTCCTCTTCCCTCAAGCCAATCCTTGGACGACCCTCACTCTTCCTTCCCTTCTCTCAAGCCAGTCCTGGGACGACCCTCACGCCTTCTTCCCTACCCCTCCCTCAAGCCAGTCCTGGGGCGACCCTCACTCCTCCCCTCCTCCTCCCTCAAGCCAGTCCTGCTACGGTCCTCACTCCTCCTTCCCTCCTCTTCCCTCAATCCAGTCCTGGGACGACCCTCACTCCTCCTCTCCCTTTTCTCTTCACTTCCCTCAAGCCTGTCCTGGGACGACCCTCACTTCTTCCCTCCCTCTCCGTCAAGCTAGCCCTTGGACGACCCTCACTCCTCATTCCCTCCCGTTCCTTCAAGCCAGTCCTGGGACGACCCTCACTCATTCCCTCCCTGAAGCCAGTTCTGGGACAACCCTCACCCATTCCCTCTCCTTCCCTCAAGCCAGCCTTGGGACGACCCTCACTCCTGCATCCCTCCCCTTAAGCCAGTCCTGGGACGACCCTCACTCCTTCCCTTCCTTTCAAACTAGTCCTGTAACGACCGTAACTTTTCCTCCCCTCCCCCAAGCCAGTCCTGGGGCGACCTTTACTCCACAATCCTTTCCCCTCCCTCAAGCCAGTCCTGGGATGACCCTCACTCCTACTTCCCTCCCCTATCCTAAAGCCAGTCCTCGGACGACCCTCACTACTTAATTTCTCCTCCATCAAGCCAGTCCTGGGACGACCCTCACCCCTCCTTCGCTCCCCCTCCCTCAAGCCAGTCCAGGGACGACCGTCACTCATTCCCTCCATGAAGCCAGTTCTGGGACGACCCTCACCCCTTCCCTATCCTTCCCTCAAGCCAGCCTTGGGACGACCCTCACTCCTTCCCTTCCTTTCCCTCAAGCCAGTCCAGGGACGACCCCCACTCCTGCATCCCTCCCCTTAAGCCAGTCCTGGGACGACCCTCACTCCTTCCCTTCAAGCTAGTCCTGTAACGACCGTAACTTTTCCTCCCCTCCCCCTCCCTCAAGCCAGTCCTGGGACGACCTTCACTCCACAACCCCTCCCCTCCCTCAAACCAGTCCTGGGACGACCCTCATTCCTCCTTCCCTCCTTCTCCCTCAAGCCAGTACGGGGACGACTCTCCTTCCCTCACCTCCTTTAAGCCAGTCCTGGGACGACCCTCACTCCTCCTTTCCTTCCCTTCCCTCAAGCCAGTTCTGGGAAGACCCTCACTTTTTCCCCCTCACCCTTTGAAGCCAGTCCTGGGACGATCCTCGTGCCTCCTTCCCCACCCTCAAGCCATTCTTCGGACGACCCTCACTCCTTTTTCCCTTCCCCTTCCTCAAGCCAGTCGTGGGATGACCCTCACTCCTGCATCCCTCCCATCAAGCCAGTCCTGGGACGAGCCTCACTCCTTCCCTCCCCCTCCCTCAAGCCAGTCCTGGGACGACCTTCACTCCTCCTTCCCTCCCCCTCCCTCAAGCCAGTCGTGTGACGATCCACACTTCTCCTTCCCTCCTCCCCCTCAAGCCAATCCTGGGACGACCCTCACTCCTCCTTCGCCCCCCCTCCCTCAAGCCAGTCCTGGAACGACCCTTACTCCTTCCCTCCCCTCCATCAAGCCAGTCCTGGGACGACCCTAACTCCTTCTCTCACCCCCTCAAGCAAGTCCTGTGACGACCTTCACTCTTTCCCTCCCCGTCCCTCAAGCCAGTCCTGAGACGACCCTCACTCCCACCCTCTCCCTCATGCCAGTCCTGGGACGACCCTCACTCCTTCTTTCCTTCCCTTTCCTTCCCTCAAGCCAGTCCTGGGGCGACCATCACTCCATCCCTTCCCCTCCCTAAAGTCAGTTCTGGAATGACCCTCACTTCTTCCTTCCCTCTCCCTCAAGCTAGTCCTTGGACGACCGTCACTCCTTCCCTCCCCTTCTTTCAAGCCAGTCATGAGACGACCCTCACTTATCCTCTCCTCCCCATCTCTCAAGCCAGTCCTGGGACGACCTTCACTCCTTCCCTCCCCCTCCCTCAAGACTGTCCTGGGATGACCCTCACTTCTTCCCTCCCCTACCCTCAGGTCAGTCCTCGGACGACCCTCACTTCTTAGTTTCTCCTCCATCAAGCCAGACCTGGGACGACCCTCACTCCTCCTTCCCTCCTCTTCCCTCAATCCAGTCCTGGGAAGATCTTCACTCCTCCTGTCCCCTTCCCTCAAGCCAGTTCTGGTACGACCTTCACTCCTCCTTCCCTCTTCCCTCAATCCAGTCCTGGTACGACCCTCACTAATCCTTCCCTTCCCTCAAGCCAGTCTTGGGACGACCCTCACTCCTTCCCTCCCCCTCCCTCAAGCCAGTCCTGGAACAACCCTCACTCCTCCTTCCCTCGCCCTTTCTCAAGCCAGTCCTATGACGACCCTCGTTCCTTCCCTCCTACCTCAAGCCAGTCCTGGAACGACCCTCATTCCCCTCCGTCAAGCCAGTTTTGGGACGACCCTCACTCCTCCCCTTCGACGAGCCAGTCTTGGGACGGCCCTCACTCCTCCCCTCCGTCAAGCCAGTCTTGGGACGACCCTCACTCCTCCCCTCCGTCAAGCCAGTCTTGGGACGACCCTCACTCCTCCCCTCCATCAAGCCAGTCGTGGGACGACCCTCACTCCTCCCCTCCGTCAAGCCAGTCCTGGGACGAATCTCACTCCTCCCCTCCGTCAAGCCAGTCCTGGGACGACCCTCACTCCTCCCCTCCGTCAAGCCAGTCCTGGGACGACCCTCACTCCTCCCCTCCGTCAAGCCAGTCCTGGGACGACCCTCGCTCCTCCCCTCCGTCAAGCCAGTCCTGGGACGACCCTCACTCCTCCCCTCCGTCAAGCCAGTCCTGGGACCACCCTCACTCCTCCCCTCCGTCAACCCAGCCCTGGGACGACCCTCACTCCTCCCCTCCGTCAAGCCAGTCCTGGGACGACCCTCACTCCTCCCATCCGCCAAGCAAGTCTTGGGACGACCCTCATCCTCCTCTCCGTCAAGCCAGTCGGGGACGACTCTCACTCCTCCCCTCCGTCAAGCCAGTCGAAGGACGACTCTCACTCCTCCCCTCCGTGAAGCCAGTCGAGGGACGACCCTCACTCCTCCCCTCCGTCAAGCAAGTCTTGGGACGACCCTCATCCTCCCCTCCGTCAAGCCAGTCGGGGGACGACTCTCACTCCTCCCCTCCGTCAAGCCAGTCGGGGGACGACTCTCACTCCTCCCCTCCGTCAAGCCAGTCGGGGGACGACTCTCACTCCTCCCCTCCGTCAAGCCAGTCGGGGGACGACTCTCACTCCTCCCCTCCGTGAAGCCAGTCGAGGGACGACTCTCACTCCTCCCCTCCGTGAAGCCAGTCGAGGGACGACTCTCACTCCTCCCCTCCGTCAAGCCAGTCGAGGGACGACTCTCACTCCTCCCCTCCGTGAAGCCAGTCGAGGGACGACTCTCACTCCTCCCCTCCGTCAAGCCAGTCGGGGGACGACTCTCACTCCTCCCCTCCGTGAAGCCAGTCGAGGGACGACTCTCACTCCTCCCCTCCGTGAAGCCAGTCGAGGGACGACTCTCACTCCTCCCCTCCGTCAAGCCAGTCGGGGGACGACTCTCACTCCTCCCCTCCGTCAAGCCAGTCGAGGGACGACCCTCACTCCTCCCCTCCGTCAAGCCAGTCGAGGGACGACCCTCACTCCTCCCCTCCGTCAAGCCAGTCGAGGGACGACCCTCACTCCTCCCCTCCGTCAAGCCAGTCGAGGGACGACCCTCACTCCTCCCCTCCGTCAAGCCAGTCGAGGGACGACCCTCACTCCTCCCCTCCGTCAAGCCAGTCGAGGGACGACCCTCACTCCTACAAACAGTAACAACATCAACTTCATCGCTCTGTGATGTGTCTACGAGTTTTTGATGCAAAACACTGAAGAATAAGTGAGGTGTTAATTAGTGAGCTGTTTTCCAAGTGTAGCCAGCACAGTGAGCGTCATTCATGGTCAGTGTTACCAGCACAGTGAGCGTCATTCATGGTCAGTGTTACCAGCACAGTGAGCTTCATTCATGGTCAGTGTTACCAGCACAGTGAGCTTCATTCATGGTCAGTGTTACCAGCACAGTGAGCGTCATTCATGGTCAGTGTTACCAGCACAGTGAGCTTCATTCATGGTCAGTGTTACCAGCACAGTGAGCTTCATTCATGGTCAGTGTTACCAGCACAGTGAGCTTCATTCATGGTCAGTGTTACCAGCACAGTGAGCTTCATTCATGGTCAGTGTTACCAGCACAGTGAGCTTCATTCATGGTCAGTGTTACCAGCACAGTGAGCTCATTCATGGTCAGTGTTACCACACAGTGAGCTTCATTCATGGTCAGTGTTACCAGCACAGTGAGCTTCATTCATGGTCAGTGTTCCAGCACAGTGAGCTCATTCATGGTCAGTGTTACCAGCACAGTGAGCTTCATTCATGGTCAGTGTTACCAGCACAGTGACTCATTCATGGCAGTGGTAACCAGCACAGTGAGCTCTCAGGTCAACGTGTTACCAGCACAGTGAGCGTCATTCATGGTCATGTTACCAGCACAGTGAGCTTCATTCATGGTCAGTGTTACCAAGCACAGTGAGCTTCATTCATGGTCATGTACCAGCACAGGAGCGTCATTACATGTCATGTTACCAGCACAGTGAGTCGTCATTCATGGTCAGTGTTACCAAGCACAGGACTTCATTCAGGGTCAGTGTTACCAGCACAGTGAGCTTCATTCATGCCAGTGTTACCAGCACAGTGAGCGTCATTCATGGTCAGTGTTACCAGCACAGTGAGCTTCATTCATGGTCAGTGTTACCAGCACAGTGAGCTTCATTCATGGTCAGTGTTACCAGCACAGTGAGCTTCATTCATGGTCAGTGTTACCAGCACAGTGAGCTTCATTCATGGTCAGTGTTACCAGCACAGTGAGCTTCATTCATGGTCAGTGTTACCAGCACAGTGAGCTTCATTCATGGTCAGTGTTACCAGCACAGTGAGCTTCATTCATGGTCAGTGTTACCAGCACAGTGAGCTTCATTCATGGTCAGTGTTACCAGCACAGTGAGCTTCATTCATGGTCAGTGTTACCAGCACAGTGAGCTTTTCATTCCATGGTCAGTGTTACCAGCACAGTGAGCTTCATTCATGGTCAGTGTTACCAGCACAGTGAGCTTCATTCATGGTCAGTGTTACCAGCACAGTGAGCTTCATTCATGGTCAGTGTTACCAGCACAGTGAGCTCATTCATGGTCAGTGTTACCAGCACAGTGAGCTTCATTCATGGTCAACCAGTGAGTTACCAGCACAGTGAGCTTCATTGGCATGTCAGTGTTAGCCAGCCACAGTGAGCTTCATTCATGGTCAGTGTTACCAGCACAGTGAGCTTCATTCATGGTCAGTGTTACCAGCACAGTGAGCTTCATTCATGGTCAGTGTTACCAGCACAGTGAGCTTCATTCATGGTCAGTGTTACCAGCACAGTGAGCTTCATTCATGGTCAGTGTTACCAGCACAGTGAGCTTCGTTCATGGTCAGTGTTACCAGCACAGTGAGCTTCGTTCATGGTCAGTGTTACCAGCACAGTGAGCTTCATTCATGGTCAGTGTTACCAGCACAGTGAGCTTCATTCATGGTCAGTGTTACCAGCACAGTGAGCTTCATTCATGGTCAGTGTTGCCAGCACAGTGAGCTTCATTCATGGTCAGTGTTGCCAGCACAGTGAGCTTCATTCATAGCCAGTGTTGCCAGCACAGTGAGCTTCATTCATGGTCAGTGTTGCCAGCACAGTGAGCTTCATTCATGGTCAGTGTTGTCAGCACAGTGAGTTTCATTCACAGTCAGTGTAGCCAGTACAGTGAGCCTCACTGACAACCAGTGTAGCCAGCACAGTGAGCTTCACTGACAACCAGTATAGCCAGCACAGTGAGCTTCACTGACAATCAGTGTAGCCAGCACAGTGAGGTTCACTGACAACCAGTGTAGCCAGCACAGTGATCCTCACTGACAACCAGTGTAGCCAGCACAGTGTTCTTCACTGACAACCAGTGTAGCCAGCACAGTGATCCTCAGTGACAACCAGTGTAGCCAGCACAGCGATCTTCACAGACAACCAGTGTAGCCAGCACAGTTGCTGTGTAATCAGTGTAGCCAGCACAATGATCGTTACTGACAGTGTAGCCAGCACTTTTGCTGTGTAATCAGTACAGCCAGCACAAAAATTCATTAAACCAATAATTATATTAATCATTACTGATCCCAACATTATGTACCAGAATGTGGAAGCCACCTCATTCGTTCTTAATAATACCGTTAATTAGCTTAATCAGGTTAGTACTTACCAGCAGTAAGTGTAGCCAGACCAGTGATTCCATGTTACCATCAAGCAGTGATGCCACATAACCGATGCATTTTTCTCCCCTAGCAGCCAAGTTAATTTTCTGTTTAATATTCCCCTCCACCACTAGACAGTGTAGCCAACTCTGCCATATTCCCCCACCACCACAACTAGACAGCATAGCCAATTCTGTGATAACCCCTTCTTCCCTCCTTACTTTATAGTGACTTCAAACATTCTATCTCACATATTATGATGGTGTATCTAAAGTTACATGTTATTCGTCAGTATAATGTAAACTACTCGATGATTTCCCAATATATGTGGTAGATCTTAACAATAACGAGACAATATATGTGGTAGATCTTAACAATAACGAGACAATATATGTGGTAGATCTTAACAATAACGAGACAATATATGTGGTAGATCTTAACAATAACGAGACAATATATGTGGTAGATCTTAACAATAACGAGACAATATATGTGGTAGATCTTAACAATAACGAGACAATATATGTGGTAGATCTTAACAATAACGAGACAATATATGTGGTAGATCTTAACAATAACGAGACAATATATGTGGTAGATCTTAACAATAACGAGACAATATATGTGGTAGATCTTAACAATAACGAGACAATATATGTGGTAGATCTTAACAATAACGAGACAATATATGTGGTAGATCTTAACAATAACGAGACAATATATGTGGTAGATCTTAACAATAACGAGACAATATATGTGGTAGATCTTAACAATAACGAGACAATATATGTGGTAGATCTTAACAATAACGAGACAATATATGTGGTAGATCTTGACAATAACGAGACAATATATGTGGTAGATCTTGACAATAACGAGACTATATGTGGTAGATCTTGACAATAACGAGACAATATATGTGGTAGATCTTGACAATAACGAGACAATATATGTGGTAGATCTTAACAATAACGAGACAATATATGTGGTAGATCTTAACAATAACGAGACAATATATGTGGTAGATCCTAATAAAACTGATTTAATATTTTTATTTACTATTTAATCTAATTCATATATACACATATATATATATATATATATAATATATATATATATATGTGAAGAGAAGAGTGAACCACCAAGCGCTTTCGTGAATTCTCACATTATCAATAATAATGTGAGAAATCACGAAAGCGTTTGGAAGTTCGCTATTTTTGTTAGTGTTTTTTTGCGTATTATCTTATTAGCCAGTCGAGATACTGAACTATCAGTAAACATAGTGAACTACCAGCAAACATAGTGAACTACCAGCAAACATACTGAACTATCAGCAAACATACTGAACTATCAGCAAACATACTGAACTATCAGCAAACATACTGAACTATCAGCAAACATACTGAACTACCAGCAAACATACTGAACTACCAGCAAACATACTGAACTACCAGCAAACATACTGAACTACCAACAAACATACTGAACTACCAGCAAACATACTGAACTATCAGCATACTGAACTATCAGCAAACATACTGAACTATCAGCAAACATGATGAGCTATCAGCAAACATACTGAACTATCAGCAAACATACTGAACTATCAGCAAACATACAGAACTACCAGCAAATATACTGAACTACCAGCAAATATACTGAACTACCAGCAAACATAGTGAACTACCAGCAAACATAGTGAACTACCAGCAAACATACTGAACTATCAGCAAACATACTGAGCTATCAGCAAACATACTGAGCTATCAGCAAACATACTGAGCTATCAGCAAACATACTGAGCTATCAGCAAACATACTGAGCTATCAGCAAACATACTGAACTACCAGCAAACATACTGAACTACCAGCAAACATACTGAACTACCAGCAAACATACTGAACTACCAGCAAACATACTGAACTACCAGCAAACATATTGAACTATCAGCAAACATACTGAACTATCAGCAAACATACTGAACTACCAGCAAATATACTGAACTACCAGCAAACATAGTGAACTACCAGCAAACATATTGAACTATCAGCAAACATACTGAACTATCAGCAAACATACTGAACTATCAGCAAACATAATGAACTATCAGCAAACATAGTGAACTACCAGCAAACATACTGAACTATCAGCAAACATACTGAACTACCAGCAAACATACTGAACTACCAGCAAACATGCTGAACTACCAGCAAACATGCTGAACTACCAGCAAACATACTGAACTACCAGCAAACATACTGAACTACCAGCAAACATACTGAACTACCAGCAAACATACTGAACTACCAGCAAACATACTGAACTACCAGCAAACATACTGAACTACCAGCAAACATACTGAACTACCAGCAAACATACTGAACTACCAGCAAACATATTGAACTATCAGCAAACATACTGAACTATCAGCAAACATACTGAACTACCAGCAAACATACTGAACTACCAGCAAACATATTGAACTCAGCAAACATACATGAACTATCAGCAAACATACTGAACTACCAGCAAACATACTGAACTACCAGCAAACATATTGAACTATCAGCAAACATACTGAACTATCAGCAAACATACTGAACTACCAGCAAACATATTGAACTATCAGCAAACATACTGAACTATCAGCAAACATTGTGAACTACCATCCAATAATAACCATCAAGGAACATTGTGAAGATGCAGGTGGGACTAAGAGAGATGGTGTAACGTGTAAATACATGTTTAGATGCCAGAAAACGTTGCAACTCCACCAAACTCCAGAGAATACAACCTCCACATTTTACGCTCTTAGACGCTACCTAAATTAGATGTTCCTTAAGCCTTAATTACACTTAATTAAACAGGCGATGATAGTAATTTACAAGTTAATGTTTATAATAGTTGTTGCAGGCAAAGTTTCCTTCTGAGTGAGAAATATAAGTCGATATACGAGGTTCCAAGACGGCTGCTCATGGCTACTATAATAATAATATAATAATAATAATAATAATAATAAGAAGAAGAAGAAGAAGAAGAAGAAGAAGAAGAAGAAGAAGAAGAAGAAGAAGAAGAAGAAGAAGAAGAAGAAGAAATAATAATAATATAGAACAAAGCAAAGGAAGAATGAATAAATAGTAGTATATAAGCATAACTAAGCTCAAAACCCGCAAGGGCAATAAAAATAATGAAACTGTAAGCATCAATATTTACAGTAGTCAAATATACAATAGATTAATAAGTGTGAATCACTAAACAAAAACAAGTAAAGAAATTTTCCGGCTTCTTAACTTCAATTCCATTTTAAGAGCGTTTTGAATACCTTATATAAATAATGTTTCATCTCTCTGGTCTCGCACAATATTTCTCAAGACGTCAACAAAAACTTAAGTCTGAATGTTGCATCTCTAGCAAATATATCAACATTTTCGATGTGGTGGATTATTTTTTTTTTTTATTTACAGACCCGAGTTGGCGAGCATAAAAAGTTCTTGCGGAGAGAACCAATATTCAGGTTCTAGACTGAGGATCGAGCCTTCATTACTGCTTGTATTGTATAATAAACACTGGTTTACTGGTTCTTGATAAACAGTTCAGTGTACAGGAATTTATACATACAGTCGGGCAATAATTATGACAAAGTATAATTAAAAATTATTTTTAATATAATCGAGAGTTATGTGAAGAAAATAATTATAAAATGTAAGAAAATGTAATTGACAGAAGTAACATTCACAGAAACGAAATTCAGTTTATCAGTTTAGAATAAAATGATGAAATAAAGACCCGGCGGAAATGTGTGTGTGTGTGTGTGTCTGTGTGTGTGTCTGTGTCTGTGTGTCTGTCTGTGTGTCTGTGTGTCTGTCTGTGCGTCTGTCTGTGCGTCTGTCTGTGTGTCTGTCTGTGTGTCTGTGTGTCTGTCTGTTGAGTCTGTCTGTGTGTCTGTGTGTGTCTGTCTGTGTGTCTGTCTGTGTCTGTGTGCGTGCGTGTGTGTGTGTGTGCGTGCGTGCGCGTGTGTGTGCGTGTGCGCGAGTGTGCGTGTCTGTGTGTGTGTGTGTGTGTGTGTGTGTGTGTGTGTGTGTGTGTGTGCGTGTCTGATTGATGTGCGCCTCAGGCGATATGCTCGGTGTTCTACTCACCCCCAGATCTTTTTCCTTGAGTGAGGTTTGCAGTCTTTGGCCATCTAAACTATATTGTATCTGCGGTCTTCTTTGCACTTCCCCAATTTTCATGACTTTGCATTTGGCAGGGTTAAATTCAAGGAGCCAGTTGCTGGACCAAGCTTGTAGCCTGTCCAGGTCTCTTTGTAGTCCTGCCTGATCCTCATCCGATTTGATTCTTCTCATTAACTTCGCATCATCTGCAAACAAGGACACCTCTGAGTCTATACCTTCCGTTATGCCGTTCACATATACCAAGAACAGCACAGGTCCTAGGACTGACCCCTGTGGAACCCCGCTTGTCACAGGCGCCCACTCTGACACCTCGTCGCGTACATGACTCGTGTTTGCCTCCCTGTCAGGTATTCTCTGATCCATTGCAGTGCCTTTGCTGTTATGTGTGCCTGATCCTCTAGCTTTTGCAGTAACCTCTTGTGAGGAACTGTGTCGAAAGCCTTCTTGCAGTCCAAAAATATGCAGTCGATCCACCCCTCTCTCTTCGGGTCTTACTTCTGTCACCTTGTCATAAAACTCTAGTAGGTTTTGTGACACAGGATTTCCTTCCCTAAAACCGTGCTGGTTGTCAATTATACACTAGTTTCTTTCCAGGTGCCCCACCACTCTCCTCCTGAGATCTTCTCCTGACCTTGCATACTATAAATTAGTGATACAGGTCTGTAGTTTAGTGCCTCATGTTGTTTCCTTTTAAAAATGGGACTACTTTTTGCCATTTTCCATACCTCAGGGAGTTGCCCAGTTTCAAATGATGTTTTTGAAGACTTTGTTATGGCTCACACAATATTCTCTGCTCCCTCTTTAAGGACCCATGGAGAGATGTTGTCTGGTCCCACCGCCTTTGAGGTGTCAAGTTCGCATAGCAGCATCTTCACCTCCTCCTTGGTTATATGTACCTCATCCAGCACTTGCTGGTGTGCCCCCCTGTTCTGTTTTCCCTGGAGTCCTACTGGTTTCCAACTGTAAATACCTTTTTTTAAATCTTGTTTGAAGCCCCTTTCACTACCTCTCGGGTCGTTTCTTGTGAATTCCCCATCACCCTTACTCAGTCTGATTACCTTGTCCTTGACTGTTGTTTTCCCCCTGATGTGGCTGTACAACAGCTTCGGGTCAGTCTTTACTTTTGATGCTATGTCATTTTCATATTGTCTCTGAGCCTCCCTTTTATCTGTGCAAAATTCGTTTTGGCTCTTCGGTAATCTCTTTTTTCCTGAGTTCTCTGTCTTCTGTACCTTTTCCATTCTTAGTACACCTAGTTTTTGCCTCCCTACACCTTTGGGTGAACCAAGGACTCGTTCTGTTCTTCCCATTTTTTTCTGTTTCCTTTGGGGAACAAACCTCTCCTCTGCCTCCTTGCATTTTGTTGCCACATAGTCCATCATTTCTTGTACTGGTTTTCCTGTCAGTTCCCTCTCCCACTGAATCTCTTGAAGGAAGTTCCTCATGCCTGAGTAGTTCCCCCTTTTGTAGTTAGGTTTTTCCCAGCCTATTCCTGCTACTCTCTCCACTTGGAGCTCAACTATGTTGTCAAAGCACAGAACCACATGATCACTAGCTCCCAGGGGCCTTTCATACATGATACCCTCGATGTCCGAACTACTCAAGGTGAATACAAGGTCCAGTCTTGCTGGTTCATCCTCTCCTCTCTCTCTGGTAGTGTCTCTAACATGTTGATGCATGAGGTTTTCTAGTACCACATCCATCATCTTGGCTCTCCATGTTTCGGGACCCCCATGGGGCTCCAGGTTTTCCCAGTCAATCTCCTTGTGATTGAAATCACCCATAACTAGTAACTTTGCTCCCATGTGTGCTCTCCTGGCCACCTCGGCTAGTGTGTCGATCATTGCTCTGTTGCTCTCATCATATTCTTCTCTTGGCCTCCTGCAGTTCTGTGGTGGGTTGTACATTACTGCAATTATCACCTTATGTCCCTCAGACTGGATTGTTCCTACTATGTAGTCCCTTTCGCCCATGCCATCCATTCCTTCCATTTTCTCAAAACCCCACTGGTTTTTAATGAGCAGTGCAACTCCTCCTCTCCCTCTCCTCCCTCTGCCTTTTCTGAGGATTTGATATCCGGATGGAAAGATTGAATCTGTTATTCTGGTGAGTTTTGTTTCTGTGAGTGCTATTATGTCTGGGGATGTCTCCTTGATTCTTTCGTGCCACTCCTCATACTTGTTTGTTATTCCATCTGCATTTGTATACCACACCTTCAACTTCTTTTCTAAGATTGTGGTCTGGGAGGTGTATTGGGGTTGGGGAAGTGGGAGACCTGGTAAGGAACTATGGGTTGTTGCTGTGGGGGTGGAGTTTGTAATGTAGTGGGTGGGGGCATTGGATGTGGCATGGGTGTTTTGATTTAGAGTGTTTGGTTGCACTGGGGTTGACCTGGTTGGGAGGCTTCTATAGGAAGTTGTGAGGGAGGCTGTATTTGATCTTCCTAGGTCTGGGATCTCCTCTGTCTTCTCCATCCCCTCTCTTTCCTCCTTTCACCTTTGTACCATCTCTCTCAGTTTCTGCCTTTCTTCTTGTGTTCTGTCGCAGTCGAGATACACCTTCCTGTATGCCGGCATGTCCCTTAATCATGCTTTCTCCTGCAGGATCCTGTTCCGAGTCGCTTCTGCCTTGAAGGTCACATTCACTGGCCGGGTTCTTTTTTTTATAAACCCCCTATTCTCTGAAAATTTTCCAGCTGGGTCATGTTGTCTTCTCCTACTGCTTTAATGATGCTTTCAATTGTTTTTTTTCCCCTTGTTTTCTTGCTTCATATGTTTCCCCTTCAACTTCCTGGAGCCCATACACAAAGACTGACCTCACCCTTTCATTCTCCCACTGCATATCCCTGTGTATCCCCTCATTTAATTTGGTTTCCTCCACTGCAGCTTTCCTTCAGTTTCACTGGCTAATGTACTTGGGCTCAGCGGCCTGTCATTTTCCCTTCTCGGCTTTCCTTGGGCTCTGTTGTCTGTTAGGGCCTCCACATAAAGCTTAGCTATTTCATTTACTACCGTCTCCTCGGGATAGAGCCTCTCCATGCAGTTGTGCTCCTTCTTTCCCTACTGTACCCTTATTTGTGGCTGAGGTAGCAGTCTCTGTTGCCAATCCCAAAATGTTCTTTAGTTCTTTAGGCTGTTTCAGATTTTTCAGTTCCTCTTCTAAACTCTGTATCCTAGCCTCTGCTGCTTTGACATGCACCTCCCACTTCCTGCTTTCCATATCCATTCTCATGCTAAGTTCTAGTTTCTTTTCCCATTCATGATCCCTTTTTATGAGTTCTGCTGCCCAGTCTTCCTTTGCAGCTTCCTCCCCCTGTCCCTTGGTTTTTTGTTGCTCTTGGCAACCCATTTTTGTTTTATCCTGATTCCCTCGAGTGGGAAACCTATGTAGTTTGTATGTTATGTTAGTAGTGTGTATGTCAGAGTGTGGGGGGGAGGTAGTGGAGGAACTGTGGCTATGTGGGAGAGGAGTGGGGAGGGGTGGGGAAGGGGAGGGTTGAACGAGTGTGTGTGTGTGTGTGTGTGTGTGTTATTTTTGTTTTGAAATTTATGTGTGGGTTATGTACTGAAATGTAGGTGGCTTGTGCGTTGTAGAGTTACAGTGGTCCTTGGCTGCCCACAACTTCTTGTGACCTGACCCCCAACCTCCTGGGGGCTTTACCTGCACGTACTTACAGTGTGTGTATGTGTATATGTGTATGTGTGTGTGTGTGTGTGTGTGTGTGTGTATGTGTATATGTGTGTGTGTATGTGCGTTGTGTGGCGTGTGCGTGTGCGTGTGTGTGTGTGTGTATGAGGGGGAGATACTGTTAATACATACCAGTAATTCTGGGTTATAAAAAGCGGAAATTGCTACTAGGGTCTAAAGCTTTAGAGTGTCTGCCCTTGTGTGTTGTGTGTGTGTGTGTGTGTGTGTGTGTGTTGTACTCACCTATTTGTACTCACCTATTTGTGGTTGCAGGGGTCGGTCCTAGCTCCTGGCCCCGGGCCTCTTCACGGTTGCTACTAGGCCCTCTCTCTCCCGCTCCATGAGCTTTATCAAACCTCGTCTTAAAACTGTGTATGGTTCCCGCCTCCACTACGTCATTTCTAGGGGTATTCCACTGCCTTACAACTCTATGACTGAAGAAAAAACTTCCTACTATCTCTCTGGACTCATTTGTGTCTTCAATTCCAATTGTGGCCTCTTGTTTCTGTGTCCCCTCCCTGGAACATCCTGTCCTTGTCCACCTTGTCTATTCCCTTGCAGTATTTTATATGTCGTTTTTCATGTCTCCCCTGACCCTCCTGTCCTCCAGTGTCGTCAGGCCCATTCCCCTTTAAACTTTCTTCATAGGACATTCCCTTAGCTCTGGAACTAACCTTGTTGCAAACCTTTGTACTTTCTTAGTTTCTTGACGTGTTTATCAGTGCGGGTTCCAAACAGGTTTCTGCATACTCCAGTATGGGCCTGAATTTCACGGTGTACAGTGTCTTTAATGATTCCTTACTAAGGTGTCGGAATGCTGTTCTCAGGTTTGCCAGGCGCCCTTATGCTGCAGCAGTTTCTGATTGATGTGTGCTTCCGGAGACATGCTCGGTGTTATACTCACCCCCAAAATCTTTCTCCTTGGGGTGAGGTTTGCAGTCTTTTGGCCACCTAGCTATACTCTGTCTGTGGTCTTCTGTGCCCTTCCCCTATCTTCATGACTTGCATTTGGCAGGATTAAATTCGAGAAGCCCCTTTGCTGGACCAGGTGTCCAGTCTGTCCAGGTCTCTTTGAAGTCCCGCCTGGTCCTCATCAGATTTAATTTCCTCATTAACTTCACTCTCTGCAAACAGGGGGCATTCTGAGTCCACTGTGATACTCATTACGTACCATGATGTTGTTGCCTCCCTGTCGGTATTCTCTGATCATTGAGTCCCCTTCCCTGTTATATGCGCCTGATGTCTAGCTTCTGCACTAATCTCTTGTGGGAAAATGTGTCAAGGGCCCTTCTTGCAGTCCAAGAAGTGCAATCAACCCACCCTCTCTCTCTTGTTTATTTGTTATTTTTCATAAAATCCAGAAGGTTTGTAACAGGATTTCCCCTTCCCGTGAACCCGTGCTGGTTGGCTTTTATACCCCTGCCCCTTTCCCAGGGCCCACCACCTCCTGATAACTTCTCCAAATTTTGCTACTATACATCAATGAACAGGTCTATAGTTTAGTCCCTTTTTTTTCCCTGTCCCCTTTTTTTGAAAATGGGAACTACATTTGCCGTCTTCCATCCCTAGGTAGTTCCCCCAGTTCCCCGGGGATGTGTTAAAGTTGTGGTAAGTGGTACGCACAAATATTGCTCCCTCTCTAAGGCCCCACGGAGGATGTTGCGGTCCCATTGCCTTTGAGGTATCGATGCCCCTTTAGCAGTTTTTCCCCCTCCCCCTCTCTGTATGTTGTCGTCCACATTTGTTGGTGTTTCCTTGTTGGTGTCCCCTCGGGTCTGTCCCCCCCAGAGCCCTTTCCCTGTCTTACTGTAAATATTCCTTAAATCTGTTTTGAGCCCCTCACTACCTCTTGATCGTTTCTTGCGAGTTCTCCCCCTTCTTTCCTCAGCCTTATCCCCTGGTCCTTGATGTTGTTTTCCCTCCTAATGTGGCTATACAGCAGTTTCGGGTCAGTTTTGGGACTTTCGAGGGCTTTTTGTCGTTTTCATACTGTCGGGGGCCTCCTCCTTATCTGCGCATACTCGTTTCTGGTCTTCTACTAATCTCCTTGTTTTCCTGGGTCCTATGCCTCCTGTACCTTTTCCTTTCTCTGTTGCACTTAGTTTTTCCCTCCCTACACCTTCGGGTAACCAAGGACTCGTTTTGGTCTTCCTATTATTTCTGTTTCCCTTGGGAACAAAATTTTCCCTCTGCCTCCTTGCACTTTGTTCCCACATTTTTCATCATCTCGTTTACTGATTTTCTACCATTTCTCTGTCCCACTGAACCTCCTGCAGGAGTTTCTCATACCTGTGTAGTCCCCCTTTTTTAGTTTGGCCTGCCCCCTTTTCAGTTCCTGTTACCTTCTCCACTTGTAACTCTACTATATAGTCAAAACTCAGAACCACATGATCGCTAGCTCCAAGGGGCCTCTCGTAAGTGATGTCCTCAATGTCTGAACTGCTCAGGGTGAACACAAGATCCAGTCTTGTGGCTCATCCTCCCCTCTCTCTCTGGTTGTGTCCTGACATGTTGATGCATGAGGTTTTCAATTTCCACATCCATCATCTTGGCTCTCCATGTTTCGGGACCCCCTTGTGGCTCCAGGTTTTCCCAGTCGATCTCCCTGTGGTTGAAATCGCCATTACCAGTAACTTTGCTCTGCTCGAGTGAGCTCTTTTTTGCCACCTCAGCCAGTGTGTCCCCCCATCACCCTGTTTTTTTCTTCGTACTCCTCTCTTGGCCTCCTCCCAGTTCTGTGGTGGGTTATACATCCTCCAATGACTACTTTGTTCCCCGGATGAATTGTACCTACAATGTAGTCTCTTTCCCAAATCATGTCCATGCCTTCCATTTCCTCAAATCCCATTGGTGTTTTATGAGCAGTGCAACCCTCCTCCCCCTCTACTCCTTCTATCTTTCCTCAGGATCTGATATCCTGTTGGGAAGATTGTGTCTGTTATTGTCTCAGGAGTTTTGTTTCTGTGACTGCTATGATGTCTGGGGTTTTTTTCATGATTCTTTCATTCCACTCCTATGTTTATTCGTTATTCATCCGCGTTTGTGTACCAAACCTTTAGTTTCTTTTCTATCATTGTGGTCATTTCAAGTATATTGGGGTTGGGGGGGCGAGAGCCTTGGTGGGGGCCTATATGGGGGTGTGGGGTAGGTGGGGTTTGTGTTGAGGGTGTGTGTGTGTGTGTGTGTGTGTGTGTGTGTGTGTGTGTGTTGTGTGTGTAAAATTGTGTCGAATTATGTGTGGGTTTATGTGTCTGAAAAGTAGGTGGATTCTCAGTGGTCGCTTGTGTCCACAACCTCTTGTGACCTGACTCCCACCCTCCTGGGACTTACGCTCACCTACTTACAATGTTGCCCCTGCCTGACCTGCCACCTAGCTTATAGTAAGCTAAACGCCTTGGTTCAATGGATTACCAGTTGCTATTCCTTATTGAATACTTGAGTGCCTATTCTTTATCGTGCTATGAGAGTTAGACCATTCACATTCAGCTTGGCGGTTAATTGGAACCTGGAACCCCACACCCAAACCACTCATAGGTGGATACAGTACTCGTAGTGCAGCTGTAGCAGCCTGTAGATTGTCCAGCTCGATGTGACGTCCTGGCGTAGATCCACCTCAATTTCTTCTCGTTAATAATGTACCCTATTCACTTTCATTTCTCTCACTGGTACACGATTGTTTCAAATTTATTATCTTTCTTGGGGGGACACTTGACAACGTGCCTTACCACCCACACTAGCCTGCCCACTCTGCGCCACAACGTTTTTATTTTCTAGATCACTTACAAAATTGTGGCTCTCCCCACACTTATGTGGCTCAGGCAGATTAAAAATCACTTCCAGGATTGTTCACTACCCTGACACACTTAGCAACCCTTGCAGAACACTTGGGTAGCCCTCAAAAACACTTATATTCCTGGAGCACGGAAGGCGTGACTCAAGCGCTCGCTGTCCCTACCCTGTGTGAGTGTGTGTGTCTGTGTGTGTCTGTGTCTGTATGTGTACTCACCTATTTGTGGTTGCAGGGGTCGATTCACAGCTCCTGGCCCCGCCTTTTCACTGATCGCTACTAGGTCCTCTCTCTCCCTGCTCCATGAGCTTTATCATACCTCGTCTTAAAACTATGTATGGTTCCTGCCTCCACTACGTCACTTTCTAGGCTATTTCATTTCTTGGCAAGTCTATGACTGAGGAAATATTTCCTAACATTCCTTTGACTCACAGGAATCTTCAACTTCCAACTGTGACCCTTTCTTTCTTTGTCCCCTCTCTGGAACATCCTGTCTTTGTCCGCCTTGTCAATTCCTCGCAGTATATGTCGTCATCATGTCTCCCTTAACCCTCCTGTCCTCAAGTGTCATTAGGACGATTTCCCTTAATCTCTCCTAGTAGGATATGCCCCTTAGCTCCGGGACTTGTCATTTTGCAAACCGTTGCACTCTCTAATTTCTTGAGGTGCTTTACCAGGTGTGGGTTCCAAACTGGTGTTGCGTACTCCAGTATGGGCCTGACGTACATGGTGTACAGTGTTCTGAACGATTTCGTACTGAGATATCGGAACGCTATTCTTAGGTTTGCCAGGCGTACATATGCTGCAGCAGTTATCTGGTTGATGTGCGCCTCAGGAGATGTGCTCGGTATTATACTCACCCCAAGATCTTTTTTCTTGAGTGAGATTTGCAGTCTTTGGCCACCTAGACTATACTGTGTCTGTAGTCTTCTTTGCCCTTCCCCGATCTTCATGACTTTGCATTTGGCGGGCTTAAACTCAAGGCGCCAGTTGCTGGACCAGGCTTTTACCCAGTCCAAGTCTCTTTTTAGTCCTGCCTGATCCTCATCCGATTTAATTCTCCTTATTAACTTCACATCATTTGAAAATAGGGACAATTCAGAGCCTATCCCTTCCGTTATGTCATTCACATATACCAACAACAGCACAGGTCCTAGGACTGACCCCTGTGGAACCTTGCTCGTCACAGGCGCCCAATCTGACACCTCGTCACGTACCATGACTTGTTGTTGCCTCCCTGTCAGATACTCTGTGATCCATTGCAATGCCTTTCCTGTTATGCGTGCCTGACCCTCCAGCCTTTGCATTAACCACTTGTGAGGAACTGTGTCGAAGGTCTTCTTGCAGTCCAAGAAAATGCAATCTATCCACCCCTCTCTCTCGTGTCTTCTGTCACCTTGTCATAAAACTCCAGTAGGTTTGTGACACAGGATTTTTCTTCCCTGAAACCATGCTGGTTGTCGTTTTTAAGCTTGTTTCTTTCCAGGTGCTCCCCCACTATCTTTCTGACAATCTTCTCCACGACTTTGCATATTATACACGTCAGTGACATAGGTGTGTAGTTTTATGCCACGTGTCTGTCTCCTTAAAAATTGGGACTACATTTGCCATCTTCCATGCCTCATGAAGTTGCCCAGTTTCAATGGATGTGCTGAAGAGTGTTGCTAGTGGCACACACAGTATCTCTGCTCCCTCTCTAAGGACCCATGGAGAAACGTCCGGTTCCAGCGCCTTTGAGGCATCAAGTTCACACTGCAGCTTCTTCACCTCCTCGGTTGTGTGTAAACCATCCAGCACTTGTTGGTGTAACCCGTGTTGGTGTACGTCCCTATTCTGACTTCCTAGAGTCTTTCCTGTCTCCACTGTAAATACTTCTTTAAATCTCATGTTGAGCTCCTCACATATTTCATGGTCGTTTCTTGTGAACTTCTCTCCCCCTTCCTTCCTCATCCTGATTACCTTGTCCTTGTTTTCCTCCTGATGTGGCTATTCAGCAGCTTCGGGTCAGACTTGACTTTCGATGCTGTGTCATTTTCTTATTGTTGCTGGGCCTCCATTCTTATTTGTGCATACTCGTTTCTGGCTCTACAGCTAATCTCTTTATTTTCCTGGGTCCTTGTCTTCTGTACTTTTTCCATTCACTAGTGCACTTAGTTTTTTGCCTCCCTACACTTTTGGGTGAACCAAGAACTCGTTCTGGTCTTCCCATTATTTCTGTTGCCCTTGGGAACAAACCTCTCCTCTGTCTCCTTGCATTTTGTCAAGTAGTCCATCACTTCTTTACTGGTTTTCCTGTCAATTCTCTTCCCCACCGAACGTCTTGTGGAAATTCTTCATGCCTGTATAGCCCCCTTTCGTAGTTTGGCTTCTCCCGTCCTATTCCTGCTACCCTCTTCACTTGTAGCTCAACTATGTATACAAAGCACAGAACCACATGATCACTAGCTCCAAGGGGCCTTTCATACGTGATGTCCTCGATGTCCAAACTACTCAAGATGAATACTAGGTTCAGTCTTGCTAGTTCATCCTCACCTCTCTCTCTAGTAGTGTCCCTAACATGTTGATGCATGAGGTTTTCCAGTATACATCCATCATCTTGGCTCTCCATGGTTTGGGACCTCCCTGGGGCTCCAGGTTTTCCCAGTCTCCTTGTGATTGAAATCACCCATAACAAGTAACTTTGCTTCCCCCATGTGAGCTCTTCTGGCCACCTCGGCTAGTGTGTCAACCGATGTGCTCTTATCGTATTCTTCTCTTGGCCTTCTGCAGTTCTGTGGTAGGTTGCTCATTACTGTAATTACCACCTTAGGGCCCCCAGCCTGGATTATTCCTTTGTAGCCCCTATCGCCCATTCTATGCATTCTTTCTATTTCCTCAAATCACCATTGGTTTTTAATGAGAAGTGCAAATCCTCCTCCCTCTATCTTTTCTCAGGATTTGATATCTGGGTGGAAAGATTGCATCTGTTATACTGGTGAAGTTTGTTTCTGTGAGTGCTATAAAGTTTGGGGATGTTTCCTTGATTCTTTCATGCCACTCCTCATATTTATTTATTCCATCTGCATTTGTATACCAAACCTTCAACTTTTCTAAAGCTGTGGTCTGGGGGGTACATTAAGGTTGGGGAAGTGGGAGGCCTGACGAGGAACTATGGGGGATGGCTGTAAAGGTGGAGTTTGTGAGGTGGGTGAGGGCATTGGGTACAGCATGTGGGTTTTGAGTTAGAATGTCTGGTTGCATTGGGGTTGTCGGGGTTGGGAGGCTTTTGTAGGTGGTCGTGAGGGAGGTTGCATTTGATCTTCCTCCTGAGTCTGGGTTCTCCTGTCTATTTCCATCTTTGCCTCTCTTTCCTTTTTTCTTTGTATCGGGATGTACCCTCTCTTTCAGTTTCTGCCTTTTGCCTAGTGTTCTATCACTGTCGAGATACACCCTCCGGTATGCCAACACGTCCCTTAGTTGTACTTTCTCCTGCAGGATCCTGTTTCGAGCCGATTCCGCCTTGAAAATCACTTTGTCTGGCCGGTTTCTTTCTCTTGTAAACTCCCCTGTTCTAAGAAAATTTGCCACCTGGGTCATGTCATCTTCTCCTATTGCTTTTATGATGTTTTCAATCTCTTTTTTCTCTCATCTTCTTGCTTTGTAAGTTTCCCCTTCAACTTTATGGAGCCCATAAACCAAGACTGATTTCTCCTTTTCATTCTCCCACTACATATCCCTATCTATCCCCTGATTCGATTTAGTTGCCTCCATTGTAGCTTTCCTTTCTTCACTTTCATCACTATATATTGTCCCTGGGCCCTTTGGTCTGTCATTTTCCCTTCTCAGCTTTACCTGAGCACTGTTGTGATCTATAAAGGCTTCTACATATAACTTAGCTCTTTCATTTTTACAGACACCTCGATTGTTCCTGATGTGATCCTCTTTTTTTACTCTGGCTCCACGATGGTCTGAGAGGGCCTATGCATAGTTTCACTCCTTTGTTCTTTACAGTCCCCTCGTTTCCGACTGAGGTAGAAGTTTCTGAACTCATGCCCACATTGCTCTTTAGTTCTTAAGGCTGTTTCAGATTTTTCAGTTCCTCTTCTAACCTCTGTATTTTAGCCTCTGCTGCTGTGACTAATCTCCCAATTTCTGCTCTCTGCAGCTGTCCTCTCCTCCATTTTTATGCTAAGCTCTTCTAGCTTCCTTCTCCACTCGTGTTCCCTTTTCATGAGCTCTGCTACCCAATCTTTCTTCCCAGATACATCCTCCAGGTTTTCTGTTCTGGTCTCTGGCAACCCATTTTTTTATTACCACAGTATTTTTGTGTTGTTTGTGATGTGTGTATGTCTAAGTGTGTGTGTGTGTGTGTGTGTGTGTGTGTGTGTGTGTGGCTGAGAGGGGGAAGCAGGAGACAATGGCAAAATGGGAGAGGTGGGGATGGAGAAAGAGGGGAGAATATGGGGAGAGAGGGGGAGAAGCAAAAGGGAAGAGAGAATGGGAGAGGGAAAAAAGAGGGAGATGGGAGAAAAAGGAGGTTGAGAGAGGTGGGGTCATGGGAAGGAGTGAGAGAGGTTGGAGGAGGGTGTGGGGGAGAATGTGTGTGTACTCACCTAATTGTACTCACCTAATTGTGGTTGCAGGGGTCGAGACTCAGCTCCTGGCCCCGGCTCTTCACTGATCGCTACTGGGTCCTCTCTCTCTCTGCTTCCTGAGCTTTGTCATACCTCTTCTTAAAACTATGTATGGTTCCTGCCTCCACTACTTCACTTGCTAGGCTATTCCACTTGCTGACAACTCTATGACTGAAGAAATACTTCCTAACGTCCCTGTGACTCGTCTGAGTCTTCAGCTTCCAGTTGTGACCCCTTGTCCCTGTGTCCCCTCTCTGGAACATCCTATCTCTGTCCACCTTGTCTATTCCCCGCAGTATCTTGTATGTCGTTATCATGTCTCCAATGACCCTTCTGTCCTCCAGTGTCGTCAGTCCGATTTCCCTTAACCTTTCCTCGTACGACATTCCCTTGAGCAAACCTTTGTACTTTCTCTAACTTCTTGACGTGCTTGACCAGGTGTGGGTTCCAGACTGGTGCTGCATACTCCAGTATGGGCCTAACATACACAGTGTACAGTGTCTTGAACGATTCCTTATTAAGGTATCGGAACACTATTCTCAGGTTTGCCAGGCGCCCGTATGCTGCAGCAGTTATTTGGTTGATGTGTGCCTCCGGTGATGTGCTCGGTGTTATGGTCACCCCAAGGTCTTTCTCCCTGAGTGAGGTCTGTAGTCTTTGTCCACCTAGCCTATACTCTGTCTGCGGTCTTCTTTGCCCCTCCCCCAATCTTCATGACTTTACATTTAGCTGGATTGAATTCGAGAAGCCAGTTACTGGACCACATGTCCAGCCTGTCCAGGTCTCTTTGCAGTCCTGCCTCATCCTCGTCCGATTTAATTCTTCTCATCAACTTCACGTCATCTGCGAACAGGGACACTTCAGAGTCTATTCTTTCCATCATGTCGCTCACATATATCAAAAATAGCACTGGTCCTAGAACTGACCCCTGTGGGACCCCGCTCGTCACAGGCGCCCACTGTGATACCTCTTCACGTACCATGACTCGTTGCTGCCTCCCTGTCAGGTATTCCCTTATCCATTGCAGTGCCCTCCCTTTTACATGCGCCTGATCCTCCAGCTTCTGCACTAATCTCTTGTGGGGAACTGTGTCAAAGGCCTTCCTGCAGTCTAGGAAAACGCAATCTACCCACCCCTCTCTCTCGTGTCTTACTTCTGTTACCTTGTCATAAAACTCCAGGAGGTTTGTGATACAAGATTTGCCTTCCATGAACCAATGTTGGTTTTCATTTATAATCTTGTTCCTTTCCAGGTGTTCGACCACTCTCCTCCTGATAATCTTCTCCATGACTTTGGACACAATACATGTCAGAGACACAGGTCTGTAGTTTAGTGCCTCGTTTCTGTTTCCTTTCTTAAATATGGGGACTACATTAGCTGTCTTCCATTTCTCAGGTAGTTGCCCAGTTTCAAGGGATGTGTTGAAGATTGTGGTTAGAGGCACGCACAGCATCTCTGTTCCTTCTCTAAGGACCCATGGGGAGATATTGCCTGGTCCCATCGCCTTTGAGGCGTCAAGGTCACTTAAGAGCTTCTTCACCTCCTCCTCAGTTGTTCGTATGTCATCCAACACTTGTTGGTATATTCCCTCTTGATGTTCCTTTCTGTGCTTTCTTCCCACAGCCCTTCCTGTCTCTACTGTAAAAACTTCCTTAAATCTCCTGTTCAGCTCCTCACATACCTCCTGATCATTTCTTGTGAGTTCTCCACCTTCTGTCCTTAATCTGATCACCTGGTCTTTGACTGTTGTCTTCCTCCTGATGTGGCTATACAACAGTTTCGGGTCAGTCTTGATTCTCGATGCTATGTCATTTTCATACTGTCGCTGGGCCTCCCTCCTTACCTGTGCATACTCATTCCTGGCTCTGCGACTGATCTCCCTATTTTCGTGTGTTCTCTGCCTTCTGTACTTTTTCCATTCTCTATTGCATTTTGTTTTTGCCTCCTTACACCGTCGGGTAAACCAGGGCTCGTTCTGGTCTTCCGTTGTTACTGTTGCCCTTGGGAATAAACCTTTCCACTGCCTCCTTGCATTTTGTTGTTACATATTCCATCATTTCATTTACTGGCTTTCCTGCCAGTTCTCTGTCCCACTGGACCTCCCGCAGGAAGTTCTTCAACCCTATGTAGTCCCCTCTTTTATAGTCAGGCTTTTCCCATTCAACTCCTGTTATTCTCACCACTTGCAGCTCTACTATGTATTCAAAGCACAGAACCACGTTGTCGCTAGCTCCAAGGGGACTCTCATACTTGATGTCCTCAATGTCTGAGCTGCCCAGGGTGAACACAAGGTCCAATCTTGCTGGTTCATCCTCCCCTCTCACTCTGGTAGTGTCCTTAACATGTTGGTGCATGAGGTTTTTCCAGCACCACGTCCAACATCCTGGCTCTCCATGTTTCGGGACCCCCATGTGGCTCCAGGTTTTCTCAGTCAATCTCCCTGTGGTTGAAATCCCCCATAACCAGCAACTTTGCTCTGCTGGAGTGAGCTCTTCTTGCCACCTCAGCAAGTGTGTCCACCATTGCTCTGTTGCTCTCTTCATATTCCTCTCTTGGCCTCCTGCAGTTCTGTGGTGGATTATACATCACTGCAATGACCACTTTGTGTTCCCTAGACTGAAGTGTACCTGCTATGTAGTCTCTTTCTCCCGTCTCATCTATGCCTTCCATTTTCTCGAATTTCCATCTGTTTTTTAAGAGCAGAGCAACCCCACCTCCCCCCCTGCCCCTTCTATCTTTCCTCATGATCTGGTATCCTGGTGGGAAGATTACATCTGTTATTGTCTCCATGAGTTTTGTTTCTGTAACTGCTATGATGTCTGGGGACTTCTCATTGATTCTTTCTTGCCATTCCTCATGTTTATTCGTTAATCCATCTGCGTTTGTGTTCCAAACCTTCAACTTCTGTTCTAATACTGTAACTGTGGTGCGGGGGGTGGAAACAGAGGGATCGGTGTGTGATGGTTGGTTTGGATTGTTCAGTTGCCTTTGGGTGTCGTGGCTGGAGTCCTTCTGCAGGTTTTTCGGGGGCGTGTGCTTGTCCTTCCATTTGATCCTGGGTTATTCTGCTCTTCTTTTTCATTTCCTCCCATTTCTCCTTTCGTTTTTGAACTCTCTCTTTCATTGTCTTCCTTTCGTCCTGTGTTCTGTCTCGATCGAGGTACACACTCCGGAACTCCTGCTTGCCTCTCAGCCGTGCTTTCTCCTGCAGGATCATGGTTCGGGTTGATTCTGCCTTGAAAATTACTTTGAGAGGCCGATTCCTTTTCTTTGTGAACCACCCAATTCTCCGAAAATTTGCCACCTGGGTCATGTCCCCCTCGCCTATCACCTTCATGATATCTTCAATCGCTTTTTTCTCCTCCTGCTTTCTTTCATCATAAGTTTCCCCTTTAGCTTCGTCTAGCCCATAGACAAACTCGGATCTCTCCCTTTCCACCTCCCACTGTGACTCCCATTGCATCCTCTGATGTGTTTTAGTTCCTTCCCGTGGAGTGTTCCCTAAATCAGTCCCTTCCCTAGTTATGGCCCCTATGGGCCTGTATGTGTGTGGGGATGTGTGTATGGGTCTATGTGTGGGTGTGAATGTGTGTATGTGGAGAACTATGCGAGTGTGGGTTTGTGTTGAAAAGTAGGTGGGATTGTGTGTTATGGTGTATGAGTTTGCCGGTGTATGTGGAGTTTGCGTGAGACGTAGGCTACAGTGGTCCTCTACCTGACCTGACCTGACCCACAACCACCTTCTAATAATGTTGGTAGAATTACCGACAATACGTAAAGTAAAAGGACGCAAGTGCAACTAATGTGACTTTTTATTGTGGCAACGTTTCGCTCTCCAGGAGCTTTGTCAAGCCGATACAAGCAGTATATGGACACAGAGGGTATATAAAGGCTCAGAGTGAGGTGCCATTTCGATGTTCACTAGTGGTAGTAGTAGTAGTGACAAAAGTTGTAGTGGTAGTAGTAATACAATATGGTAGAGCAATTAATTCGTACAAGAGTAAAAGGATATAAAAGCTATTGGGTAACATAAAAATAGGTTGGACAAATATAGACTGGATAGAGAAGGCCTGTTTCAGTGTTCACTCTCTGTAATGTGCTTTGTGTAGTATAACAGGAGAGACTATGTGATGGCAGGGTTTACTGTTTTCAGGAGGATTCTTGCTAAGACTTCAGAGATGGTGAAGCTGCCTTTGTTTTGTTTAATTGTATTCGAAACAGCGATCAGTGCTGATTCGAGGCACTTGCGTCTGCGGAAATTAGTTTCTTTGATCACTAATTGGGCGTCCCTGAATTTCATGAGATGATTGGTGGAATTTCGGTGTTGTTCAAGTTATCGTTCCTACATGCGTAAATGTGTTCATTGAGGCGGGTGTCGAGGTTTCTTGCTGTTTCACCTACATAAATCTTGTCAAAGCCTCCACAGGGTATAGTGTAAACTGCATTGACTGGTTCGTGGTGCTTGGATTTTGTCCTGGTTAGATCCTTTATTGAAGTGCTGGAAGCGATGGCGACTCTGGTGTTAGTCTGGTGTTAATTGCTCTACCATATTGTATTACTACTACAACTTTTGTCACTACTACTACTACTACCACTAATGAACATCAAAATGGTACCTCACTAGTATTGTACCTCACTCTGAGCCTTTATATACCCTCTGTGTCCATATACTGTTTGTATCGGCTTGACAAAGCTCCTGGAGAGCGAAACGTTGCCACAATAAAATGTCACATTAGTTGCACTTGTGTCCTTTTACTTTACAACCACCTTCTAGTTTATGTCTTCTATGTTCATCTTTCTTCCTAGTCAAATAGACAGCTGTCTGCTCGCCCTGTTCTGCTATAATTTACCAATTGCTGTTCGTTACTGAGTACTTGACAGCCTATTTTTTTTATCGTACAAACAGCTTGGCGGTTAACTGGAACTCACACCTGACTCCCCGAAAAGCACGCATAGGTAAAATATTGCGATGCAGCCTATAACAGCCTGTAGCAGCCTTTAGATTGTCCAACTCGATGTGATGTCCTGGCGTATATCCACCTCCGTTTCTTCACGATATGTAATATAAATAAATTCACTGCACTTCTTTCACACGGCAGCCACGCCATGCGATTGCAGGGGTAGAGTCATTGCCGTGTGTGTGTACTCACCTATTTGCACTCACCTATTTGTGGTTGCAGGGATCAATTCATTGCTCCTGGCCCTGCCTCTTCACTGACTATTAGGTCCTCTCTCTCCCTGCTACACGAGCTTTATCAAACCTCGTCTTAAAACTATGTATGGTTCCTGACTCCACTACGTCACTTTCTAGGCTATTCCACTGCCTGACAACTCTGTGACTTAAGAAATGCTTCCTAACATCCCTTTGACTCATAGGAGTCTTCAACTTCCAAGTGTGACCCCTTGTTTCTGTGTCCCATCTCTGGACCATCCTTTCTCCACCTTGTCAGTTCCTCGTAGTATTGTGTGTTGCTATCATGTCTCCTCTGACCCTCCTGTCCTCCAGTTTTGTCAGGCGATTTCCTTTAACCTTTCTGCATAGGACAATTCCCTTAGCTACGGGACTAGTCTTGTTGCAAATCTTTGCACTTACTGTGGAATATTAAAATTACCTGGATGAACCTCATAAGATACATACCAGTAATTGGTAAAGATAATTGTTCCTTATCAATTGTTATTGAGGCATGTAGGAATTTTTGGTCATTCTAGGTCGCAAGAAATGTCCCCCTTCGAATACCCACTAATCTCATACCTCCACAAGTCACTCTGGACCTATATTAATTTCAAATGAAAATAACATCACCAGTAATTCTGGTAAAGCTATTAATATAAATTATATGGACTGTATGTTAAATTGAATTAATCAATACATATACACATTTATGTATCAGAAGGGGAATTTATACTAATAACTCACCAGTTTGTCTGGAGATTACTTGGTGTGTCATCCACAATCCCCTGTCTAAAATATGAAGAAACTATTGGCCAGAAATTTCAATATATGATGGTCCAATTCTCATCCCTTTCGCATCTAATTTCGGAGTCCTGTCCAGTCGTTGGTTTCTCACATTCTGCAGGACTGTAACTCCAACAATTTCTGCTTCTATTTAAGAGGTTTCAACCATATATTAACCTCCAGAGCGACGAAATATTCTTCCCGTTCACTAGCGTTCCTCCTACCCAATTCAAAACATGGCGTCTCTCCCAAGCGACGCTAATCCTCTCCCTGGTTCCTTTTTTATTTACAAATTAATTTTTATTAACTACAATGTATTTCACTAATTTACATGGAAAATACACTATATTTTCGGAAAATATAATATTTTCCACAATTTCTCTAATTTCTTGACGTGGTTGTCCAGGTGTGGATTCCAAACTGGTGTGTGTGTGTGTGTGTGTGTGTGTGTGTGGTACTGCTCTTTGTGTAAATACAAAGAGAGATATGTCACTATAAAAATACCCAACACTACCTTTTATGAACAGAATATATTTCGGCAGGCTTTGATCTAATTCCCTAAGTTTCAATTACATTTTGTAAATATATCACATCATACATTTTCAAAATAAAAGTATTTGTGAACGAGAACAAATCTGATATGCCATTTTTAAATTTTACTTATTTAAATGCACATTTAAATGTACCTCAGCTGTTATCCTACCTCAGGGGTAAACTACCACCCCGTGGGATGCCACCAGGTACCTGCTTACTGCTGGGTGAACTAGCCCAACAGGTATAATGAAACATGTCTGGTGTTTCCACTCGTCACGGGGTCGTACCTGGGTCCGTCAGTCGTGAGCCGAGAACATTACCACTTGAGTCACAGGCACAATAAGAGTATATAAACCCGGTGGTCCCTTTACCTCACATAACACTCTCACAACACCATAAACTCTGGCCACAACCCAGTAATACCCATATTTATCCTGTGTTTCAACACTCACATCTTTACAAAGAGTATATATACCGAGAGGTGTATATACTCTTTAATTTCTATTTTAATATTATTCTCGACAGGTGGCGTAACAGGTGACATGCAGCCTCAATGACCCTCGAAGGTAGTAGATAATATTGAAAAAAACTGAAATGTATTGTAGTTCAGAGCACCGACGGTCTTGTGGAGGATTATTTTACCGCCACAATACCAGTTGCTTGATGACTCTGCCAAACATGGCTGACATCGGAACACTGACAACATTCAACAAGACTTGAAGTCTTGTGTCTGAAATTTAGGTCTATTAGATTACCAGGCACTAAATATAGTCCTACTGGGACATTACATATAAAACACAGGCTTCCTGAAGGATTATGACGCACATTAGGACACACTGTGACGACACACATTAGGACACTGACGACACACATTAGGACACTGTGTGACAACACACATTAGGACACTGTGTGACGACACACATTAGGACACTGACAACACACATTAGGACACTGTGTGACAACACACATTAGGACACTGTGACAACATACATTAGGACACTGTGTGACGACACACAACATTAGGACACTGTAGCGACACAACATTAGGACATTGTGTAGCGACACACATTAGGACATTGTGTAGCGACACAACATTAGGACACTGTGTAGCGACACACAACATTAGGACACTGTGTAGCGACACACAACATTAGGACACTGTGTAGCGACACACAACATTAGGACACTGTGTAGCGACACACAACATTAGGACACTGTGTAGCGACACACAACATTAGGACACTGTGTAGCGACACACAACATTAGGACACTGTGTAGCGACACACAACATTAGGACACTGTGTAGCGACACACAACATTAGGACACTGTGTAGCGACACACAACATTAGGACACTGTGTAGCGACCACACAACATTAGGACACTGTGTAGCGACACACAACATTAGGACACTGTGTAGCGACACACAAACATTAGGACACTGTGTAGCGACACACAACATTAGGACACTGTGTAGCGACACACAACATTAGGACACTGTGTAGCGACACACATTAGGACATTGTGACGACATACACACAGGACACATTCCCGTGCAATGTGTCAAGCTCTTAGTGCCATGCAATATGTCAAGCTCTTAGCGCCATGCAATATGTCAAGCTCTTAGCGCCATGCAAAGTCAAGCTCTTAGCGCCATGCAATATGTCAAGCTCTTAGTGCCATGCAATATGTCAAGCTCTTAGTGCCATGCAATATGTCAAGCTCTTAGTGCCATGCAATATGTCAAGCTCTTAGTGCCATGCAATATGTCAAGCTCTTATTCCAATGCAATATGGGAAGCTCTTATTCCTATGCAATATGTCAAGCTCATTATGATGCAATATGTCAAGCTCTTAGTGCCATGCAATATGTCAAGCTCTTAGTGTCATGCAATATGACAAGCTCTTAGTGTCATGCAATATGACAAGCTCTTAGTGTCATGCAATATGACAAGCTCTTATTGCCATGCGATATCACAATCTTTTAGTGCCATGCAATATGACAAGCTCTTAGTGTCATGCAATATGACAAGCTCTTATTGCCATGCGATATCACAATCTTTTAGTGTCATGCAATATGACAAGCTCTTATTGCCATGCAATATGACAAGCTCTTATTGCCATGCAATATGACAAGCTCTCATTCCCATGCAATATGTCAAGCTTCCTCAGAGTCTTCCCAATAATTCAACTATTTCAACTTGGTCTCTTCCCCTTCAATAAAAAAAGCGCACATGCACTGATCATTTTCATGCAACATAGCGCATGATAAAGGAAAACAATGTAACACAATCATTCTAGAGGAGATTACATCTTTTGTTGAGAATTTTTAATTCTGCACCCAAACAAGACTCAGGAACCTCGATTAATCTTGCTATAGTAATGAATAAAATTTAGTCTGGTACTGAGGCATCCAACTTCAACCTAAATTTGTTTAGCTTTTATGAGATTAGTAATTTCCTGATGGCCCATGGCCTGGTAGGCAAAGTTCTCACTTCATAGGCAGAGGGTCCGTGGATCGATTCCCGGCAAAGGTGGAAACAATGGTAGTGTTTCCTTACACCTGTTGTCCACGTTCACCCATCAGTAAATAGGTACCTGGGTGTTAGTAAACTGGCATGGGTCGTATCCTGAGACAAAATTGACCAAATTTGCCCGAAATGCTCTGCATAACAAGCGGCTTTCTATATAGTAGTATGTCAGTGATGTCAGCTGGGACTGTGTACCTTGTACATGTACTTGTACACAATGAAGATATTGTATTATTATTTTCAGATTTAATACAACAATATATTTACTATTTTGCAAAATAATCTTTGTTGTATCAGCAAGGTTCACAAGCTTTGTTGTATCAGCCAGGTTCACAAGCTTTGTTGTATCAGCCAGGTTCACAAGCTTTGTTGTATCAGCAAGATTCACAAGCTTTGTTGTATCAGCAAGGTTCACAAGCTTTGTTGTATCAGCCAGGTTCACAAGCTTTGTTGTATCAGCCAGGTTCACAAGCTTTGTTGTATCAGCCAGGTTCACAAGCTTTGTTGTATCAGCCAGGTTCACAAGCTTTGTTGTATCAGCAAGGTTCACAAGCTTTGTTGTATCAGCCAGGTTCACAAGCTTTGTTGTATCAGCCAGGTTCACAAGCTTTGTTGTATCAGCCAGGTTCACAAGCTTTGTTGTATCAGCCAGGTTCACAAGCTTTGTTGCATCAGCCAGGTTCACAAGCTTTGTTGTATCAGCCAGGTTCACAAGCTTTGTTGTATCAGCCAGGTTCACAAGCTTTGTTGCATCAGCCAGGTTCACAAGCTTTGTTGCATCAGCCAGGTTCACAAGCTTTGTTGCATCAGCCAGGTTCACAAGCTTTGTTGTATCAGCCAGGTTCACAAGCTTTGTTGTATCAGCCAGGTTCACAAGCTTTGTTGTATCAGCCAGGTTCACAAGCTTTGTTGCATCAGCTAGGTTCACAAGCTTTGTTGCATCAGCCAGGTTCACAAGCTTTGTTGTATCAGCAAGGTCCACAAGATTTGTTGTATCAGCCAGGTTTACAAGCTTTGTTGTATCAGCCAGGTTCACAAGCTTTGTTGTATCAGCCAGGTTCACAAGCTTTGTTGTATCAGCCAGGTCCACAAGATTTGTTGTATCAGCCAGGTCCACAAGATTTGTTGTATCAGCCAGGTTCACAAGATCTGTTGTATCGACTAGTGGATGGTACCACTATGACCTCACCTCCTCCTGCTTCGCCTCACCTCACTACAGTATATAAGCCACGTCTACGGCCCTATGCTGTACTTTCTACAAGATTGTTGGACTGAACACATCGACTCCAGACTGAGGGACTGATTACCTCAAACTCCTCCTCACCTTACACCTTTCTGCTTTGTATTGGACTGATGAAGCCACTGTGTGGCGAAACGTTTCCTCAATAAAGATTCCCATATGTTGTATAAGTGTCTCAATCTTCCACTTAACACGGTGCTAGAGGTTAATATCCTAGCTGCTATATTAACTGAAACTTAGCACTTTTGCGACACTCATGTTAGCATGTTAAGTGGAGCATCGCTAACACCCTTAATAGTTATTATACTGAGCCAGCAGTAAAAGCTTGGTTGATCAGGCCCTGATTTATCGCGAGGCCTGTTCACGCACAAGGGCCGCGGGGGCGTTGAACCTTGAAATCCCCTCTAGATATACTCCAGAAGTCAGCTATGATACAGCCATTCAGCCAGCTACACAGTCAGTCAGCCAGCTACACAGTCAGCCAGCCAGCTACAAAGTCAGCCAGCCAGCGACACAGCCAGCCAGCGACACAGCCAGCCAGCGACACAGCCAGCCAGCGACACAGCCAGCCAGCGACACAGCCAGCCAGCGACACAGCCAGCCAGCGACACAGCCAGCCAGCGACACAGCCAGCCAGCGACACAGCCAGCTACACAGTCAGCCAGTCAGCCAGCGACACAGCCAGCCAGCGACACAGCCAGCCAGCGACACAGCCAGCCAGCGACACAGTCAGCCAGCGACACAGCCAGCCAGCGACACAGCCAGCCAGCGACACAGCCAGCCAGCGACACAGCCAGCCAGCGACACAGCCAGCCAGCGACACAGCCAGCCAGCGACACAGCCAGCCAGCGACACACAGCCAGCCAGCGACACAGCCAGCCAGCGACACAGCCAGCCAGCGACACAGCCAGCCAGCGACACAGCCAGCCAGCGACACAGCCAGCCAGCGACACAGCCAGCCAGCGACACAGCCAGCCAGCGACACAGCCAGCCAGCGACACAGCCAGCCAGCGACACAGCCAGCCAGCGACACAGCCAGCCAGCGACACAGCCAGCCAGCGACACAGCCAGCCAGCGACACAGCCAGCCAGCGACACAGCCAGCCAGCGACACAGCCAGCCAGCGACACAGCCAGCCAGCGACACAGCCAGCCAGCGACACAGCCAGCCAGCGACACAGCCAGCCAGCGACACAGCCAGCCAGCGACACAGCCAGCCAGCGACACAGCCAGCCAGCGACACAGCCAGCCAGCGACACAGCCAGCCAGCGACACAGCCAGCCAGCGACACAGCCAGCCAGCGACACAGCCAGCCAGCCAGCGACACAGCCAGCCAGCGACACAGCCAGCCAGCGACACAGCCAGCCAGCGACACAGCCAGCCAGCGACACAGCCAGCCAGCGACACAGCCAGCCAGCGACACACATCAATAAAACATTCATAACAAACTCTACCTTCTTTTGTTTACTCTTTCGTAGACTGGAAACTGTCAACAGTATTATTATTTTTATTACGCACCTGCGTGCAGCTCTCCATATATATGACTGGTTTTAAAAGTTCCTCTTGAAGTTCCACCTGGTCAGCCAGACTCTTGTTGCCATTGGCTCACATGCCTACACGACCAGCCTGGCTGATCAACGTGGTGTACAAAGGGGTACACTTTACTAACATAAACTTCTACTTATATTTCGGCTATTCTTGCATGCCCTTAATCAGTTTTTGGAGTCCCTAATGCAAAAACAGCTTGTAGTATTATCGGAGGGGCTTAAACCAGGATTTTTATCTAAGGGATACTTAAAAATTATACGATCAAAAAACACAAGAAATAGTTTTTAAAACAGTGGTATATATTTTTTTTTAATACAGTACTCCATAATATTCAGTATGTCTGAAATTTCTTCAATTGTCGAGTATTCTTGGTTATTGGCCAATAAAATAGTGAAAATTAACCATTAATCAAATAAATATAAGTCTTTGCCTTTGAGTTTTTAAGCCCCTTAATACACCCTCCCCGTGGCTTTAGTATAGTTTCTGTGAGAGCTATGAGGATTGACATGACCTCCAGTATTTAATCTCGCCACTCTTACAACTAAACGTGCAGATGTACCACCATAAGCCAATTATTTTTTCTATTTCTGGAGAGGGTTTCGGGGGTCATCGCCCCCGTGGCTCGGTCTGAGACCAGGCCTCGTGGTGGATCAGCGTGTGATCAACCAGGCTGTTTCTGGTGGCCGCACGCAAACCGACGTACGAACCACAGCCCGGCTGATCAAGTACTGACTTTAGGTGCCTGTCCAGTGCCTTCTTGAAGACAGCCAGGAGTCTGTTGATAATCCCTTTATGTACAGGCCTAGTTTAAACCATACCACGGGTAGGGATAGAACCCGCGATCACAGTCATAAAACTCCAGACCGACGCGCTTGCCACTGGGTCAGCTGGCTACAATAAGATTCATCCAACTAGGTATATTTATATATTATGTATAAATGTATGTAGTTGGGCGAATCTTATAGCCAGCTGGCCCAGTGGCTAGTGCGTCGGTCTGGAGTTTTGTGACTGATCGCGGGTTCTATCCCCACCCGTTGCATGGTTTGTTTGCAATAGTGTCACTACGATTTCGTGAGCTAGGCCTAATTTGTGAGTTCTATGTTGTGGTGTAGTTTGGGTAAGGGAAGGTAAGCTGCTACTGGGGGTGAGGGACGCTTGGTAAGAAGGGCAGGAATGTATGATTGGGTTGAAAAACCTGTGGAATAAGAAAGCTGCGAGGGAAGTGATAGTGGAGATAGTGGAGGAGGAAGAAAGCAGGAGGATAAGAATATAAAACTTCAGGGTTCTTCCATCCCAGGAGCCCACCTATCCACTCATCCATCCCGGGTTGCCTTCTATTCTCTCGTGCTGCGGCTGCAACCATCAAGTCTCCCGCCCCAGGTGATATATTAACTGGATCCGAGGCAACAAGACCACCGGATGACCACTGCTCTGAAGGAAATTATTTCTCCTCCTCCTCCTCTAAGATTTATCACATTTCTCTAGTCTCTATTTCTGTTTTCGCTGTGGTTATCATGCGCGCGCGCACACACAATTTATAATATATATATATATATATATTATATATATATATATATATATATATATATATATATATATATATATTATATATATATAATAATGTATATATAGTAAGGCTGATGCATGGAGGGGATGAGATGAAAAGCTGTAAACCTTCTCCCTGGACGCCAAGGTATTGGTCCAGTGTGGTGAGAATGGTATAGCACTGCGTACCTTGTTCCATGGTTCGTAGGTTCGAGTCTCCTTCAGCCAGAGAACAGTGTTTGTGTATATTTCGCCTGCTCTTGCGATTCCTTGCACACATATATATATATATATATATATATATATATATATGTAGGTAGTAGGTTGGTAGACAGCAACCACCCAGGGAAGTACTACCGTCCTGCCAGATGACTGTGAAACAAAAACCTGTAACTGTTTTGCATGATGGTAGGATTGCTGGCTTCTTTTTCTGTCTCATAAACACGCTAAGATAACAGGGATATCTTGCTACTCCTACTTACACTTTGGTCACACTTCACAGACACGCACATGCATATATATATAAACATACATCTAGGTTTTTCTCCTTTTTCTAAATAGCTCTTGTTCTTTTTTATTTCTTCTATTGTCCATGGGGAAGTGGAAAAGAATCTTTCCTCCGTAAGCCATGCGTGTCGTATGAGGCGACTAAAATGCCGGGAGCAATGGGCTAGTAACCCCTTCTCCTGTATACAATTACTAAAAAAGAGAAGAAGAAAAACTTTATAAAACTGGGTTGCTTAAATGTGCGTGGATGTAGTGCGGATGACAAGAAACAGATGATTGCTGATGTTATGAATGAAAAGAAGTTGGATGTCCTGGCCCTAAGCGAAACAAAGCTGAAGGGGGTAGGAGAGTTTCAGTGGGGGGAAATAAATGGGATTAAATCTGGAGTATCTGAGAGAGTTAGAGCAAAGGAAGGGGTAGCAGTAATGTTAAATGATCAGTTATGGAAGGAGAAAAGAGAATATGAATGTGTAAATTCAAGAATTATGTGGATTAAAGTAAAGGTTGGATGCGAGAAGTGGGTCATAATAAGCGTGTATGCACCTGGAGAAGAGAGGAATGCAGAGGAGAGAGAGAGATTTTGGGAGATGTTAAGTGAATGTATAGGAGCCTTTGAACCAAGTGAGAGAGTAATTGTGGTAGGGGACTTGAATGCTAAAGTAGGAGAAACTTTTAGAGAGGGTGTGGTAGGTAAGTTTTGGGGTGCCAGGTGTAAATGATAATGGGAGCCCTTTGATTGAACTTTGTATAGAAAGGGGTTTAGTTATAGGTAATACATATTTTAAGAAAAAGAGGATAAATAAGTATACACGATATGATGTAGGGCGAAATGACAGTAGTTTGTTGGATTATGTATTGGTAGATAAAAGACTGTTGAGTAGACTTCAGGATGTACATGTTTATAGAGGGGCCACAGATATATCAGATCACTTTCTAGTTGTAGCTACACTGAGAGTAAAGGTAGATGGGATACAAGGAGAATAGAAGCATCAGGGAAGAGAGAGTGTAAGGTTTATAAACTAAAAGAGGAGGCAGTTAGGGTAAGATATAAACAGCTATTGGAGGATAGATGGGCTAATGAGAGCATAGGCAATGGGGTCGAAGAGGTATGGGGTAGGTTTAAAAATGTAGTGTTAGAGTGTTCAGCAGAAGTTTGTGGTTACAGGAAAGTGGGTGCAGGAGGGAAGAGGAGCGATTGGTGGAATGATGATGTAAAGAGAGTAGTAAGGGAGAAAAAGTTAGCATATGAGAAGTTTTTACAAAGTAGAAGTGATGCAAGGAGGGAAGAGTATATGGAGAAAAAGAGAGAAGTTAAGAGAGTGGTGAAGCAATGTAAAAAGAGAGCAAATGAGAGAGTGGGTGAGATGTTATCAACAAATTTTGTTGAAAATAAGAAAAAGTTTTGGAGTGAGATTAACAAGTTAAGAAAGCCTAGAGAACAAATGGATTTGTCAGTTAAAAATAGGAGAGGAGAGTTATTAAATGGAGAGTTAGAGGTATTGGGAAGATGGAAGGAATATTTTGAGGAATTGTTAAATGTTGATGAAGATAGGGAAGCTGTGATTTCGTGTATAGGGCAAGGAGGAATAACATCTTGTAGGAGTGAGGAAGAGCCAGTTGTGAGTGTGGGGGAAGTTCGTGAGGCAGTAGGTAAAATGAAAGGGGGTAAGGCAGCCGGGATTGATGGGATAAAGATAGAAATGTTAAAAGCAGGTGGGGATATAGTTTTGGAGTGGTTGGTGCAATTATTTAATAAATGTATGGAAGAAGGTAAGGTACCTAGGGATTGGCAGAGAGCATGCATAGTTCCTTTGTATAAAGGCAAAGGGGATAAAAGAGAGTGCAAAAATTATAGGGGGATAAGTCTGTTGAGTGTACCTGGTAAAGTGTATGGTAGAGTTATAATTGAAAGAATTAAGAGTAAGACGGAGAATAGGATAGCAGATGAACAAGGAGGCTTTAGGAAAGGTAGGGGGTGTGTGGACCAGGTGTTTACAGTGAAACATATAAGTGAACAGTATTTAGATAAGGCTAAAGAGGTCTTTGTGGCATTTATGGATTTGGAAAAGGCGTATGACAGGGTGGATAGGGGGGCAATGTGGCAGATGTTGCAAGTGTATGGTGTAGGAGGTAGGTTACTGAAAGCAGTGAAGAGTTTTTACGAGGATAGTGAGGCTCAAGTTAGAGTATGTAGGAAAGAGGGAAATTTTTTCCCAGTAAAAGTAGGCCTTAGACAAGGATGTGTGATGTCACCGTGGTTGTTTAATATATTTATAGATGGGGTTGTAAGAGAAGTAAATGCGAGGGTCTTGGCAAGAGGCGTGGAGTTAAAAGATAAAGAATCACACACAAAGTGGGAGTTGTCACAGCTGCTCTTTGCTGATGACACTGTGCTCTTGGGAGATTCTGAAGAGAAGTTGCAGAGATTGGTGGATGAATTTGGTAGGGTGTGCAAAAGAAGAAAATTAAAGGTGAATACAGGAAAGAGTAAGGTTATGAGGATAACAAAAAGATTAGGTGATGAAAGATTGAATATCAGATTGGAGGGAGAGAGGTATGGAGGAGGTGAACGTATTCAGATATTTGGGAGTGGACGTGTCAGCAGATGGGTCTATGAAAGATGAGGTGAATCATAGAATTGATGAGGGAAAAAGAGTGAGTGGTGCACTTAGGAGTCTGTGGAGACAAAGAACTTTGTCCTTGGAGGCAAAGAGGGGAATGTATGAGAGTATAGTTTTACCAACGCTCTTATATGGGTGTGAAGCGTGGGTGATGAATGTTGCAGCGAGGAGAAGGCTGGAGGCAGTGGAGATGTCATGTCTGAGGGCAATGTGTGGTGTGAATATAATGCAGAGAATTCGTAGTTTGGAAGTTAGGAGGAGGTGCGGGATTACCAAAACTGTTGTCCAGAGGGCTGAGGAAGGGTTGTTGAGGTGGTTCGGACATGTAGAGAGAATGGAGCGAAACAGAATGACTTCAAGAGTGTATCAGTCTGTAGTGGAAGGAAGGCGGGGTAGGGGTCGGCCTAGGAAGGGTTGGAGGGAGGGGGTAAAGGAGGTTTTGTGTGCGAGGGGCTTGGACTTCCAGCAGGCATGCGTGAGCGTGTTTGATAGGAGTGAATGGAGACAAATGGTTTTTAATACTTGACGTGCTGTTGGAGTGTGAGCAAAGTAACATTTATGAAGGGATTCAGGGAAACCGGCAGGCCGGACTTGAGTCCTGGAGATGGGAAGTACAGTGCCTGCACTCTGAAGGGGGGGTGTTAATGTTGCAGTTTAAAAACTGTAGTGTAAAGCACCCTTCTGGCAAGACAGTGATGGAGTGAATGATGGTGAAAGTTTTTCTTTTTCGGCCACCCTGCCTTGGTGGGAATCGGCCGGGTGATAATAAAAAATAAAAATATATATATATAAACACTGATCTCTGGCTGAAGGAGACTCGAACCTACGAACCTTAGGACAAGGTACGCAGTGCTTTACCAATCTACCCACACTGTATATTTCGCATGCTCTCGCGAATTCCTTGCATATATATATATATATATATATATATATATATATATATATATAATGACAATGTGCCCCTTTATCTCCCATTTAAGAGTGAAAACATTCAAATAAAAGGGAAGACAATTGCAAGAGTGCTAAGGTAGTTATTGAGAATGAGAGAGAGCGAGAGTGACATTGCAACAATGCACCAGAAATGAATCGACGGAACAGGCCATAAAAGGCAACCGAACAACTGAGAAAAACAACGGATTAACCTAACAGACGAACAAGGAAATGTAGCAACAGAACAGAAATGACCAACAGATCCCGCCAACAGAGTAGGAAAGTAACAGAACAAGGGACCAACAGACCTCCTCCCGGGGCATCCATAACAGACTGTCATCTTATAAAACATCAACCATAATCTGGTATCTATATTCAGAGATCGAGATACTTTTTCACCGAGTCTCCTGTTATCACTTGCGTCTTGACCAAAACAATTAATTAATAAAACAAATGATTTATCTCCTGCTTTAGCCTCTTTCACAAACCTTAAGAGAAAAACTTTCACAGAAAACTCGTAATGAGAAAAGTTTCCTAAAGTCAATAGTCGAGTATAAAAAATGTGAAGTTTAGAATTGAAATCCACTGGTGTTATATTAAGGGCTGGTTTAGAGGTACTGGAAACTACCGGTGTAAGGTAATTGTTGGTTTAGATGTACTGGAAACTACCGGTGTAAGGTAATTGTTGGTTTAGAGATATTGGAAACTACCGGTGCAAGGTAATTGTTGGTTTAGAGGTACTGGAAACTACCGGTGCAAGGTAATTGTTGGTTTAGAGGTACTGGAAACTACCGGTGCAAGGTAATTGTTGGTTTAGAGGTACTGGAAACTACCGGTGCAAGGTAATTGTTGGTTTAGAGGTACTGGAAACTACCGGTGTAAGGTAATTGTTGGTTTAGGAGGTACTGGAAACTACCGGTGCAAGGTAATTGTTGGTTTAGAGGAACTGGAAACTACCGGTGTAAGGTAATTGTTGGTTTAGAGGTACTGGAAACTACCGGTGTAAGGTAATTGTTGGTTTAGAGGTACTGGAAACTACCGGTGTAAGGTAATTGTTGGTTTAGAGGTACTGGAAACTACCGGTGTAAGGTAATTGTTGGTTTAGAGGTACTGGAAACTACCGGTGTAAGGTAATTGTTGGTTTAGAGGTACTGGAAACTACCGGTGTAAGGTAATTGTTGGTTTAGAGGTACTGGAAACTACCGGTGCAAGGTAATTGTTGGTTTAGAGGTACTGGAAACTACCGGTGTAAGGTAATTGTTGGTTTAGAGGTACTGGAAACTACCGGTGTAAGGTAATTGCTGGTTTAGAGGTACTGGAAACTACCGGTGCAAGGTAATTGTTGGTTTAGAGGAACTGGAAACTACCGGTGCAAGGTAATTGTTGGTTTAGAGGAACTGGAAACTACCGGTGCAAGGTAATTGTTGGTTTAGAGGAACTGGAAACTACCGGTGTAAGGTAATTGTTGGTTTAGAGGTACTGGAAACTACCGGTGTAAGGTAATTGTTGGTTTAGAGGTACTGGAAACTACCGGTGTAAGGTAATTGTTGGTTTAGAGGTACTGGAAACTACCGGTGTAAGGTAATTGTTGGTTTAGAGGTACTGGAAACTACCGGTGCAAGGTAATTGTTGGTTTAGAGGTACTGGACACTTTTGATGCGAGGTAATTGTTAGTTTAGAGGTACTGGGCAATTCTTAAGGTAATTGTTGTTTTAGAGGTAGTGGACACTACTTGTGTAAGGTAATTGTTGATGCAGAAGTACTAAACACTACTGGTGTAAGATAAGAGCTGGTTTAGAGGTACTGGACACTACTGGTGCAAGGCATTCACCAAAACATTCCCAGTTCCACGAAAATTTTTTTCAAATTCCCCCACCACCATCAATCTTTCCAAATTTTTCTTCTGTTATCTAAGAGCTCCCTAAATCTCCCCACCAACATCAAGCAATACCTGTAAATCTCACCCTCAAACTCTCCAAACTTCTTCCCCCTCAGGGAAGGTTCCTTTATGTTGGTGAGGGGCTCTTGATTTAGGGAATTGGATCTGTGCTCCAGTTCCCCGAATTAAGCCTGAATGCCTTCCATATCCCTCCCAGGCGCTGTATAATCCTACGGGTTTAGCGCTTCCCCTTGATTATAATAATAATAAATCCAAACTTCTCCACCGTCTTCAAATAACCCCTTAAATCGCATCACCATCAACCCCAACAAACCTTCATCCCGCCGAATATTTAACTACATTTGCTACCTCTCTACTGAAGTGTCGCGGTTCAGGTTGACATATTTCATTACTGTATTTATAAACCCATTCTGTGTGATGGAATATGACAGGGAAACATAACTAGATTTTGCTCCCATCATGCAGCTCTCGTATAGCATAATATAGCCGTACACAGCGGGTGTTACCACAATGTTAATATATTAAAGAATAGTGCAACTGCGCACTACCACTATGTAGTGTAGCAACACACTGCGAGGCTTCCCACTGTGTAATTATCACAGTGTTGAAGTTGTGATAATTACACAGTGTAGGTCACTCAGCGCTCGTACCAATAATATAAAAATGTGTATACCCCCCCCACATACACTAAAAACAAAGGAAATTAATAAACAGTAAAAAATATGAACGTGAATAAAGCAGTCAACACAATATTATGCCAAGTTAAAAGAGCGAATATCACTTAAAATCCCCATTAAATCATTAATGTCAAAGCACTACACTTAATTTCCCCGAAGTCCTTACAAGGATCTCTAAATATGTGTTCCACATTCAGCTGCATGTCACAAGCTACACAGAAAGAAACATGGGCACCTATAAACAAGTGGCTATGGGTGAGATGTGTTGAAGGAGGTGTGTCTAACAGCCAGGTCTCGTCAAACTCTGTACAACTTGCTTCTGGTCTGCAGGACCCGCTGGGCTTGCCACTTCCAAGAAGAATATTGATGGAGAAAGCCCAGGTCATTAATGCTAAGGCTTGCTGTAGAGAGGGCTCACTGCAGAAGACTTTGCCACAGCATCCATCTCTTCATTTTCTAGGTCACCATAGTATCCTGGACATTAACAGAACTCCACATCCTTGTACTGCGAGTGTACTGCTGATGAGCTATCCACTCCTAAATCTTTCAGAGCTCAATGGCCAGGGTAGAGAATTTGAGGAATCTGAGTACATGGTGAGCCAAGATACAACTAAGCCAGCTATCAGGACAAGAGCAGCAAGGGTTTCATTGAGCTCTGCAGTGAGCGCAGGAGACTTGTTAAGTGTACACAAGAATAACCCTTAGCGAAGGTCATCACAGGTGTCCGATAATTACGGGTTCTCATCCACTGACTGCAAAGAACCTCAGTCACCGTCTAAAGAGAACAAGGAGAACAGCACACATCGACGCCACAATCCAGGAGAGGGCCCGGCATCTGAATGCCAAATGGTATTGGAAGCCATAAGAAGCCTCGCAAGACGAGCAAAGGTCTTTCGCCTTCTTCCCAAGACCTACAAAGACAGCAGTATAAACCAGGTTGCCAGGAGTACGCTAGAGGAAGCTTACCATGCTCAGAGGCTCTCGGCTGGGGGAGTAATGAATGCATCTATGGAAAGCTGAATCCTTGGGTGACGAACAGAGTTCAAGAAAAACAACAGAGAAGAGCTGGCTGAGAAGCAGAGTTGGCTGAGAAGCAGAGCTGGCTGAGAAGCAGAGCTGGCAGCCATACTCCAACCTCTAATGTCACAAAGCTGCACACTGAGCACTTTCCGCCGCTCTACCCCTTCCCTTCCAAGTATTGTGGGAGAGCACCTTAAGAATGTCTAGCGCCTGCAGAGCATCCACTTTAAGTTGTTTATATGAGGCCCACGTCTAGTTAGTTTAACATTTTATTATGCACTTCATACTCACCCTGTGGGCGGTAGTCAAAAGATTACAGAGGTACATAATGGGGATGGACCACAAACTTTTGATAGCTGAACAAGTTACAGTGATAATGAACCATTTACATGCTTATTTCCGGTCACAATCGTAATGAGTTATTTATGCAGACATTAATTTGGTCACACACACATACACCCACACACACATACACCCACACACACACATACACCCACACACACATACACCCACACACACATACACACACACACACAGGTAATGCTTTATTTACAGTGAGGAAATTCAGGGTATTTTTCCAGAATGGTTTACAATATGCCACTAAACAAAATACTTCGAAATTTCTTGAACATTTCTGAGTTGTCCTTGAATTCATTAATTTTTATCTCATTCCAGCATATAATGAAGCAAGGTGTGACAATAATCCATCTGGCAAAGTTTACATTTCGTTTGGTCTACATCTGGTGGTGGTTACTTAGCCTGCCAAAGATACCTATAACCCAGCTGGAGCCGGGCGGTAGTGACAGCCGGAGCCGGGCAGTAGTGACAGCCGGAGCCGGGCAGTAGTGACATCCAAGAGTCTGCTTATCTTGTTGGATGCACCATAGACATGTGGCTCCTCCTGCACGTCTAGCGACTATCAAAGTCATGCTCAGAAACATCACCTGCTGCTTATACAGAAAGAAGATAATGTATAGGAGAACATGGGAAACAAGCTGTTGAACCAGGGTCTGGTTAAATGAACAGTAACCGTCTTTATAGTGGAAAACCGCCAAGTTGTCATAGGCTTTCTCCAGGTCAAAAAAAAAAAAAGACTCCAGGTATGATTGCGTCATGCAGAACCTCCTGTATTGTCACCAGCTAACTGCACCAAAAGATCCGTCGTTGATTAAAAGTTGTGGCAGCCAAATTGCATCGAAGAAATGCAGCCTTTTGTTTCTACCAGTCGAAACGAACATTATACATCCTCTCCAACTTGCAGATGCAATTGCACAGAGAGAGTACTTCCCTGACATCTTTCTGAACTTACTTCATATCCGTCGAGGGTGAAGTGCTAGTTACCCTCCGTCACGTAACGTACCCAGGATATACACCAAACGTTTCTGACCACTTCATCTGATGGCCAAACAAATTGGTATATCAACTTATTAGCCAGTGAATGGAGACTATAGATCGTATGAACAATCCTGTGTGTCACAGTGTAGCCAGATAGTGTGGGTGTTCCAACAAAACTCTCACATAGTCTAGTGTAGCCGCAAACTGCGGGAATATTTATGCTTCCTTATTAAACATTGGTTAAATCTCTACAATCATGAAATATGTCCTGCTATGAACACTATTTTCAGATATTTTCATATGTTATTAGAAGTGTTGTGCAGTATCACCGTCACCACCAGACACTCTTACTCTCCGACCTCACACGATGTTTATACCAAGGAATTTATATCTCAGTGTCTAGTGGTTTAATTTTTATTATAGGAATTAAAATATTACTGACTGGTGGAGAACTGGTTGTATGCTGCCATAATGACCGTCGTGTAATCAATGGGCTTTAAACCCAATTATCAGACCAACCTGCCTCATCAACAACTACCACCAACCAGACCCCACCTACCAGACCCCACCTACCACCACATACAACCACCATAATCACCTAACGTGAAAAATTGTCCCGATCACCGTTCAGTATTATACAAATATTAATTACCCTTCAATGGCTCGTTAAACCTTCTGTTACTAAACCAACACTCCAACACTATTATCATTTTAATGAAACGTAATTAAATGTTGTTAACTCTAATGTAGTGCTGGTTAATAATCAAAAGTCCAGCGACCTGATGAATTAAAACTATCTACTCTTCATTAACAATTAACTGTTGTTGAAATGAAAGATAAAATGATACAATTACAATACTGAGAAGAATATTATACAATCTTCCAGATCTTAAATTTATTCACAGAGATATATTTCAGTGTATATACCCTAAGTATATACAAATCTCGGTATACATACCCTAACGTCGGAGGAAAAAACAAAAGAGGTATTTTTCCCTTTTCCCTGGGAAATAAATCCATTTAGGAAAACAGAAGACATTGTTGATCTAAATTTTCCTGCGAGTCTCAAATATTTCTAAGTTCTGTTTTGTTTATGTATTTTGCAACATATTCTGCTGGTTAACTAACCTAAACCCGTAAGGGTCATACAGTGTCTGGGAAATGGGAGTATATCAGGTTTGAGCCAAGGAAGGGAGCTTTAAATTTCATACCTAGAGCTATTTATTAACATTAATAAACCCCTTCCAGGGAGGTTTGTGTGTGTGTTAACCCAAGCTCTGTCAGGTGGGTCTAGTGGCTTGTCAGGTGGGTCTAGTGGCTTGTCAGGTGGGTCTAGTGGCGTATCAAGTCGGTCTAGTGGCTCGTCAGGTGGGTCTAGTGGCTCGTCAGGTGGGTCTAGTGGCTCGTCAGGTGGGTCTAGTGGCTCGTCAGGTAGGTCTAGTGGCTTGTCAAGTCGGTCTAGTGGCTCGTCAGGTAGGTCTAGTGGCTTGTCAAGTCGGTCTAGTGGCTTGTCAAGTCGGTCTAGTGGCTTGTCAAGTCGGTCTAGTGGAGTATCAAGTCGTTCTAGTGGAGTATCAAGTCGGTCTAGTGGTTTGTCAGGTCGGTCTAGTGGCTTGTCAGGTCGGTCTAGTGGCTTGTCAAGTGGGTATAGTGGCTTGTCAAGTGGGTATAGTGGCTCGTCAAGTCGGTCTAGTGGCTTGTCAAGTCGGTCTAGTGGCTTGTCAAGTCGGTCTAGTGGCTTGTCAAGTCGGTCTAGTGGAGTATCAAGTCGGTCTAGTGGCTTGTCAGGTGGGTCTAGTGGCTTGTCAGGTGGGTCTAGTGGCATGTCAGGTCGGTCTAGTGGCATGTCAGGTCGGTCTAGTGGCTTGTCAGGTCGGTCTAGTGGCTTGTCAGGTCGGTCTAGTGGCTTGTCAGGTCGGTCTAGTTACTCGCCAGGTCGGTCTAATTACTCGTCAGGTCACTAGTTACTCGTCAGGTCACTAGTTACTTGTCAGGTCACTAGCTACTTGCCAGGTCACTAGTTACTTGCCAGGTCACTAGTTACTTGCCAGGTCACTAGTTACTTGCCAGGTCACTAGCTACTTGTCAGGCCACTAGTTACTTGTCAGGCCACTAGTTACTTGCCAGGTCACTAGCTACTTGTCAGGCCACTAGTTACTTGCCAGGTCATTAGCTACTTGTCAGGTCACTAGTTACTTGCCAGGTCACTAGCTACTTGCCCGGTCACTAGTTACTTGCCAGGTCACTAGTTACTTGCCAGGTCACTAGTTACTTGCCAGGTCACTAGTTACTTGCCAGGTCACTAGTTACTTGTCAGGTCACTAGTTACTTGCCAGGTCACTAGTTACTTGTCAGGTCACTAGTTACTTGCCAGGTCACTAGTTACTTGTCAGGTCACTAGTTGCTTGCCAGGTCACTAGTTACTTGTCAGGTCACTAGTTACTTGCCAGGTCACTAGTTACTTGTCAGGTCACTAGTTACTTGCCAGGTCACTAGTTACTTGTCAGGTCACTAGTTACTTGCCAGGTCACTAGTTACTTGCCAGGTCACTAGCTACTTGCCAGGTGTCTCACTTATCATCAAACTTAGGCATTTTTAAAAGTAAATCTTCCCACTTTATAAAGTATACTTTACTTAACTGTTAACGGAAGAGTCGTGATACCGTTGTTTGTGTCTTGGACTGTTGAACGCCTCTCATCCGTTATTCTCACCGCTGTTACTCAACAGTAACACGTAGTGGGGTTTATAAACACAGTAATGTTTATACACTAATGTTTATATACACTAGGATGTCTTCTCACTGAAATGTTTATATACACTACTGAATATATGCGCAATAAACTTTATATATACGACAGCTTACACACTGCAATGTTCGTACACACTGCAATGTTCGTACACACTGCAATGTTCGTACACACCGTAATGTTCGTACACACTGCAATGTTCGTACACACCGTAATGTTCGTACACACCGTAATGTTCGTACACACCGTAATGTTCGTACACACCGTAATGTTCAACTCTCACATAGGTCACTTAGCGTTCATGGCCATAAAAATATACGCAACACACCACGCAAACAAGAACTGAGTTTGGGTGAGGCAGAGATGAGCTGGCAGGTTCCTGTGTGTCGCCCCTCACCCAACACTGTTACAAGCTGACGTCAGGAGTCACAGGCGAATGTTTCACAACGTTTCGGTGAATGAAACGTTCTTTATGCTTAACATGTTTCGCTATCTAGAGAGTTATTAATATTGGTCGAGGGGTAAATTGGATGCTATCAGTCAAGACTGATTTAATCCCGAAAATTGGAAAAAAAGGTTAAGTTAATGTGCCTGAAAAGCATTACTAAGAAGAGTGTTATTAAGGCTGCATATCACCTCTTTACCACCAGTCAAGAATACTTCAATACCTTAAATAGGGATTAAAATAACCTGTATATATACACTGAGAGACATACACCTCACAATGTATGTCCTCTTGTGTATAATGTCTTATATATCATAGGACATACACCTCTGGGAGTGTATATGTAGTGAACCCGAAGCTTCGACCTTACAAATTGGTGTTGATGACTGTTGAACGTGAGACACTATAGAGAGAGAACGACTTCTTTCTTTATGTCTTCTCATTTTCATCCCCTCCTCCTCTTCCTCGTATCAAACTTGGCTACTACTCATTATCTTGGTGCTTTATAATAATAACAATAATAATAATAATAATCATAATAATAATAATAATAATAATAATAATAATAATAATAATAATAATAATAATAATAATAATAATACTGGTCTGCATTTGGAATACTTTTAATTTTTATTTTTATTCATGGTTGCGATCTTACATATTCATGGGCTGCTGACTCTATCACGTAAGGATTTTAAATAATTGAGTAAGACATCATGCCCAGCCCTTCTAGGGCAGGGTAGGTGCCCCGAGCCTGAGCATGCTACCACCTGCAACTCAAAAGACTGTCATTCCCATTAGCCCCCTGGGGCGGGGAAGATGGAAGCCCAGAGAGGCCTAGCTTCTCCCTACGAGCCCCGTGAAGGCGGGGAATGTGGCTAGGCCTGGGGACAGTTGGTCCCAACGATGAGGAGGTACTTGTACCTCCTCCCAGGACAGACATTAGTCTGAGATACTCCCGAGACAGGGAGCCAAGGCCGGGCCACCACTTGGAAAAGGCCCGGGCCGGGAGAGTACCGGCGAATCAAGAGGAAGAGGAAGAAGAATAAAATACAAATTAATGATAATAAAAAATGTGAATTTTTAATAAATTGTTAATTTATTAAAATTAGGCAAGTAATCATGGAAAAGCACATTCTGTTAGTTTTAAGAACAAATGAATTCTAAATCAACATGAATCAAATCAAATGATTATATTAAAAAATATGCTCCTAATGGTTAGCCTACACATTAAATCAAAGGAAGGAGGACTGCTTTAATTTTCACTTCTGCTGTGCATCGAGACCATTACGTTTCAATGACCAGCAGTAATCTGCCATCATGCTGACATTTCATTTGCCCTGGTATCGAGTTTACATGTGTAAATATCTTGATGGAACCGCTCTCCTTGTTCCTCACTGTAATCTCTACAATTGTTGGGAAAATACTCAAGATGTGAGTGCAAAAAGTGCATCTTCACACTCATTCTAGACCCAAGTTGTTGGAAAATTGAAATCAGGTCTTGGATCATTTATTCATATTAGGGGGAGCGCCTGTTTCCCAGGAAGTTGTGGACAATCTGCTGGAATGAAAACCAGGCATACACCTCCACACCTGCTAATGCTTCATCAAAATGCTTCTCCTTCATCAATTCCCGAATCTGAGGGACAACAAAGATTCTGCCTTTAGCGTGCCTTCACTTATACCAGGAAACTTTAACTCCAGGTACTTTAAAGCAGTTGCATTCTTGTTGAAAGTGTTCACAAAATTTTTCATAAGCCCTAATTTGATGTGGAGTGGTGGCAGCAGAATTTTCTTGAGGTCAACTAATGGCACAATTGTCACGTTGTGATTTCCGGGTGTATCCTCCTTGAAGACCTAGTAGGAGAGAAATAACTTTTAAATCACAACAAATGATAAAATTGTGATTCTGGTACTTGATTGCAGATATTAGTGTCTTCAGATTTGCATAAGTTTCTGACATTTGGACATTATGGCCAATTGGCACAGATACAGCTGTGTTGCCATTGTAGAGAAGTACAGCCTTTAAACTTCTTTTAGAAGAATCAATGAAGAGTCTCCATTCATGTGCTTTGTATGACATCCCCATGTGTTCAATAAGGTGAGAAATATTTGAACAGATACCTAAAGATTTCTATTTGTCAAAGAACTGAGTGAATTCCGCTTCACGATGACGGTACCAAGCGAATGCTGTTCCAGGAGCTAGAAGCCTGTGTTCCTTCAGTCTAGAGCCAAGTAAAGTAAAAGGACACAAGTGCAACTAATGTGACATTTTATTGTGGCAACGTTTCGCTCTCCAGGAGCTGAATAAAGCTCCTGGAGAGCGAAACGTTGCCACAATAAAATGTCACATTAGTTGCACTTGTATCCATTTACTTTACATATTGTCGGTAATTCTACTCAAGGATTTAGAGCCAAGTAACTGTGCACTTTCTTTTGGAAGGTTAAGGTCTCTCACCAAGTCATTGAACTCAACTTGGTTGAAGGGTTTGGGATCGTCATTTGTCGCTGGTTCATAGTCTACTTCCATCTCCTTAGAATCACTAGTATCAGACTCTGATGAAATTTGCCATGTCTCAGATGGCACAAGTACAGGAATATCTTCAGAGTGTGGAACAGCCCTTTTTGCTGAAGGAATATTTGTGTATATTATGCGATCTTTAGTCTTCTTGTTGAATCCAGCTACTTTAGTGATACAAAAGAAGCAGTTATCATGATGGTTCATCTGCTTCCGCCATACCAACTGACAACATTTGGAGCTTACTGATGCAACTCTTGCAAGCTTAGTGTGGTGGAAATGGTTCTCCTGGTCTCCAAGTTTGCAGCCAAAATAAGTAAAGTAGCAGCGCTTCAATACAGGAGTAATGTTGCTCCGGGAATCTGAAGGTGTGAATTGTCTTCAGACAGCAAAATATGTCTGGTGAATTTATGAAGCTTCTAGACTTATTAATAATCTGAAAATTAAGAGAAATATATTAGATTTAACATTTAAGTCATTAAAAGGTAAGCATTTTAATTGGTAATATACCACTTTCTCATTTACTTACGTTATACGAAAAGAGAAAAGTAACGTTTACTTATAACTTGACAACCTGATGTGACAGAGATGAATAAAAAACACAGTGAATTACTATTTTCCATATATATACACTGAAAAAGATACCACAGATTCAATAAAAAAAATCATACAGACCAATGTAATAATCCTAAATACTTAAATACTTTAAATGTTGTTCTCGTGGTTGCAGAGTTACAGTGGAGGTTATGAGGCCTGTTTCAACCTGAATTTACAATAACTGTAATTTCTTGGATTAAGAACCCATCACCAGTACCTAGAGACCAGTCTCGAGGAGTCTAGCAATTATGACATTTAGCTAGGCCTTACAACTCCTTAAAGTCGGTACGTCGGTTTGGGTGCAGCCAGAAATAACAGCCTGATTGATCAGGCCCTGATCCACTTATTGGGAAACCCTCTCCTCTTGGAAGACATAATTAAAAAAATGGGAGTCACTCTCCTGATATCTTAGAGAAAGGCTCTTGGTCCACGGAACTAGATATCCTCCCCATCCTGGAATCAGATCAATTTTTGTCTCTTTTTCAGGTGATGTGGTACAGTGTCTTGAGGTTCAAGGCTGAGGGACTGACCACCTTCCATCAAGGCTGAGGGACTGACCACCTTCCATCAAGGCTGAGGGACTGACCACCTTCCATCAAGGCTGAGGGACTGACCACCTTCCATCAAGGCTGGGACTGACCACCTTCCATCAAGGCTCAGGGACTGACCACCTTCCATCAAGGCTGAGGGACTGACCACCTTCCATCAAGGCGGGAGGAACTGACCACCTTCCATTCAAGGCTGAGGGACTGACCACCTTCCATCAAGGCTGAGGGACTGACCACCTTCCATCAAGGCTGAGGGACTGACCACCTTCCATCGAGGCTGAGGGACTGACCACCTTCCATCAAGGCTGAGGAACTGACCACCTTCCATCAAGGCTGAGGGACTGACCACCTTCCATCAAGGCTGAGGGACTGACCACCTTCCATCAAGGCTGAGGGACTGACCACCTTCCATCAAGGCTGAGGACTGACCACCTTCCATCAAGGCTGAGGGACTGACCACCTTCCATCAAGGCTGAGGGACTGACCACCTTCCATCAAGGCTGAGGGACTGACCACCTTCCATCAAGGCTGAGGGACTGACCACCTTCCATCAAGGCTGAGGGACTGACCACCTTCCATCAAGGCTGAGGAAGTGACCACCTTCCATCAAGGCTGAGGGACTGACCACCTTCCATCAAGGCAGAAGGACTGACCACCTTTCATCAAGGCTGAGGGACTGACCACCTTCCATCAAGGCTGAGGGACTGACCACCTTCCATCAAGGCTGAGGGACTGACCACCTTCCATCAAGGCTGAGGGACTGGCCACCTTCCATCAAGGCTGAGGGACTGAACACCTTCCATCAAGGCTGAGGGACTGGCCACCTTCCATCAAGGCTGAGGGACTGACCACCTTCCATTAAGGCTGAGGAATTGACCACCTTCCATCAAGGCTGAGGGACTGACCACCTTCCATCAAGGCTGAGGGAGTGACCACCTTCCATTAAGGCTGAGGGACAGACCACCTTCCATCAAGGCTGAGGAACTGACCACCTTCCATCAAGGCTGAGGAATTGACCACCTTCCATCAAGGCTGAGGAACTGACCACCTTCCATCAAGGCTGAGGAACTGACCACATTCCATCAAGGCTGAGGGACTCACCACCTTCCATCAAGGCTGAGGGACTGACCACCTTCCATCAAGGCTGAGGGACTGACCACCTTCCATCAAGGCTGAGGAACTGACCACCTTCCATCAAGGCTGAGGAACTGACCACCTTCCATCAAGGCTGTGAGACTGACCACCTTCCATCAAGGCAGAGGGACTGACCACCTTCCATCAAGGCTGAGGGACTGACCGCGTTCCATCAAGGCTGAGGGACTGACCACCTTCCATCAAGGCTGAGGAACTGACCACCTTCCATCAAGGCTGAGGGACTGACCACCTTCCATCAAGGCTGAGGGACTGACCACCTTCCATCAAGGCTGAGGAACTGACCACCTTCCATCAAGGCTGAGAGACTGACCACCTTCCATCAAGGCTGAGGGACTGACCACCTTCCATCAAGGCTGAGGAACTGACCGCCTTCCATCAAGGCTGAGGGACTGACCACCTTCCATCAAGGCTGAGGGACTGACCACCTTCCATCAAGGCTGAGAGACTGACCACCTTCCATCAAGGCTGAGGGACTGACCACCTTCCATCAAGGCTGAGGGACTGACCGCCTTCCATCAAGGCTGAGGGACTGACCACCTTCCATCAAGGCTGAGGAACTGACCACCTTCCATCAAGGCTGAGGGACTGACCACCTTCCATCAAGGCTGAAGGACTGACCACCTTCCATCAAGGCTGAGGAACTGACCACCTTCCATCAAAGCTGAGGGACTGACCACCTTCCATCAAGGCTGAGGGACTGACCACCTTCCATCAAGGCTGAGGGACTGACCACCTTCCATCATGGCTGAGGGACTGACCACCTTCTATCAAGGCTGAGGGACTGACCACCTTCCATCAAGGCTGAGGAACTGGCCACCTTCCATCAAGGCTTAGGGACTGACCACCTTCCATCAAGGCTGAGTGACTGACCACCTTCCATCAAGGCTGAGGGACTGACCACCTTCCATCAAGGCTGAGGAACTGACCACCTTCCATCAAGGCTGAGGGACTGATCACCTTCCATCAAGGCTGAGGAACTGACCACCTTCCATCAAGGCTGAGGGACTGACCACCTTCCATCAAGGCTGAAGGACTGACCACCTTCCATCAAGGCTGAGGAACTGACCACCTTCCATCAAGGCTGAGGGACTGACCACCTTCCATCAAAGCTGAGGGACTGACCACCTTCCATCAAGGCTGAGGAACTGACCACCTTCCATCAAGGCTGAGGAAGTGACCACCTTCCATCAAGGCTGAGGGACTGGCCACCTTCAATCAAAGCTGAGGAACTGACCACCTTCCATCAAAGCTGAGGGAGTGACCACCTTCCATCAAGGCTGAGAGACTGACCACCTTCCATCAAGGCTGAGGGACTGACCACCTTCCATTAAGGCTGAGGGGCTGACCACCTTCCATCAAGGCTGAGGGACTGACCACCTTTCATCAAGGCTGAGGGACTGACCACCTTCCATCAAGGCTGAGGGACAGACCACCTTCCATCAAGGCTGAGGGACTGACCACATTCCATCAAGGCTGACGGACTGACCACCTTCCATCAAGGCTGAGGGACTGACCACCTTCCATCAAGGCTGAGGGACTGACCACCTTCCATCAAGGCTGAGGGACTGACCACCTTCCATCAAAGCTGAGGGACTGATCACCTTCCATCAAGGCTGAGGGACTGACCACCTTCCATCAAGGCTGAGGGACTGACCACATTCCATCATGGCAGAGGGACTGACCACCTTCCATCAAGGCTGAGGGACTGACCACCTTCCATCAAGGCTGAGGGACAGACCACCTTCCATCAGGGCTGAGGGACTGACCACCTTTCGTTAAAGCTGAGGGACTGACCACCTTCCATCAAGGCTGAGGGACTGACCACCCTCCATCAAGGCTGAAGGACTGACCACCTTCCATCAAGGCTGAGGGACTGACCCCCTTCCATCAAGGCTGAGGGACTGACCACCTTCCATCAAGGCTGAGGGACTGACCCCCCTTCCATCAAGGCTGAGGGACTGACCACCTTCCATCAAGGCTGAGGGAGTGACCACTTTCCATCAAGGCTGAGGGAGTGACCACCTTCCATCAAGGCTGAGGGACTGACCACCTTCCATTAAGGCTGAGGGACTGACCACCTTCCATCAAGGCTGAGGGACTGACCACCTTCAATTAAGGCTGAGGGACTGACCACCTTCCATCATGGCAGAGGGACTGACCACCTTCCATCAAGGCTGAGGAACTGACCACCTTCCATCAAGGCTGAGGGACTGACCACCTTCCATCAAGGCTGAGGGACTGACCACCTTCCATCAAGGCTGAAGGACTGACCACCTTCCATCAAGGCTGAGGAACTGACCACCTTCCATCAAGGCTGAGGAACTGACCACCTTCCGTTAAGGCTGAGGGACTGACCATTTTCCATTAAGGCTGAGGGATTGATCACCTTCCATCATGGCAGAGGGACTGACCACCTTCCATCAAGGCTGAGGGACTGACCACTTTCCATTAAGGCTGAGGGATTGATCACCTTCCATCATGGAAGAGGGACTGACCACCTTCCATCAAGGCTGAGGAACTGACCACCTTCCATCAAGGCTGAGGGACTGACCACCTTCCATCAAGGCTGAGGGACTGACCACCTTCCATAAAGGGGCTGAGGGACTGACCACCTTCCATCAAGGCTGAGAGACTGACCACCTTCAATCAAGGCTGAGAGACTGACCACCTTCCATCAAGGCTGAGGGACTGACCACCTTCCATCAAGGCTGAGAGACTGACCACCTTCAATCAAGGCTGAGAGACTGACCACCTTCCATCAAGGCTGAGAGACTGACCACCTTCCATGAAGGCTGAGGGACTGACCACCTTCCATTAAGGCTGAGGGGCTGACCACCTTCCATCAAGGCTGAGGGACTGACCACCTTCCATCAAGGCTGAGAGACTGACCATCTTCCATCAAGGCTGAGGGACTGACCACCTTCCATCAAGGCTGAGGGAGTGACCACCTTCCATCAAGGCTGAGGGAGTGACCACCTTCCATCAAGGCTGAGGGACTGACCACCTTCCCTCAAGGCTGAGGGACTGACCACCTTCCATCAAGGCTGAGGGACTGACCACCTTCCATCAAGCTGAGGACTGACCACCTTCCATCAAGGCTGAGAGACTGACCACCTTAGATCAAAGCTGAGGGACTGACCACCTTCCATCAAGGCTGAGGGACTGACCACCTTCCATCAAAGCTGAGGGACTGACCACCTTCCATCAAGGCTGAGGGACTGACCACCTTCCATCAAAGCTGAGGGACTGACCACCTTCCATCAAGGCTGAGGGACTGACCACCTTCCATCAAGGCTGAGGGACAGACCACCTTCCGTCAGGGCTGAGGGACTGACCACCTTTCGTTAAAGCTGAGGGACTGACCACCTTCCATCAAGGCTGAGGGACTGACCACCCTCCATCAAGGCTGAAGGACTGACCACCTTCCATCAAGGCTGAGGGACTGACCCCCTTCCATCAAGGCTGAGGGACTGACCACCTTCCATCAAGGCTGAGGGAGTGACCACTTTCCATCAAGGCTGAGGGAGTGACCACCTTCCATCAAGGCTGAGAGACTGACCACCTTCCATTAAGGCTGATGGACTGACCACCTTCCATCAAGGCTGAGGGACTGACCCCCTTCCATCAAGGCTGAGGGACTGACCACCTTCCATCAAGGCTGACAGACTGACCACCTTCCATCAAGGCTGAGGGACTGACCACCTTCCATCAAGGCTGAGGGACTGACCACCTTCCATCAAGGCTGAGGGACTGACCACATTCCATCATGGCAGAGGGACTGACCACCTTCCATCAAGGCTGAGGGACTGACCACCTTCCATCAAGGCTGAGTGACAGACCACCTTCCATCAGGACTGAGGGACTGACCACCTTTCGTTAAAGCTGAGGGACTGACCACCTTCCATCAAGGCTGAGGGACTGACCACCCTCCATCAAGGCTGAAGGACTGACCACCTTCCATCAAGGCTGAGGGACTGACCCCCTTCCATCAAGGCTGAGGACTGACCACCTTCCATCAAGGTGAGGGACAGACCACCTTCCATCAGGGCTGAGGGACTGACCACCTTTCGTTAAAGCTGAGGGACTGACCATCTTCCATCAAGGCTGAGGGACTGACCACCCTCCATCAAGGCTGAAGGACTGACCACCTTCCATCAAGGCTGAGGGACTGACCCCCTTCCATCAAGGCTGAGGGACTGACCACCGTCCATAAAGGCTGAGGGAGTGACCACTTTCCATCAAGGCTGAGGGAGTGACCACCTTCCATCAAGGCTGAGTGACTGACCACCTTCCATCAAGGCTGAGGGACTGACCCCCTTCCATCAAGGCTGAGGGACTGACCACCTTCCATCAAGGCTGAGGGACTGACCACCTTCCATTAAGGCTGAGGGACTGACCACCCTCCATCAAGGCTGAGGGACTGACCCCCTTCCATCAAGGTTGAGGGACTGACCATCTTCCATCAAGGCTGACGGACTGACCACCTTCCATCAAGGCTGAGGGACTGACCACCTTCCATCAAGGCTGAGGGACTGACCACCTTCCATCAAGGCTGAGGGACTGACTACCCTCCATCAAGGCTGAAGGACTGACCACCTTCCATCAAGGCTGAGGGACTGACCCCCTTCCATCAAGGCTGAGGGACTGACCACCTTCCATCAGGGCTGAGGGAGTGACCACTTTCCATCAAGGCTGAGGGAGTGACCACCTTCCATCAAGGCTGAGGGACTGACCCCCTTCAATTAAGGCTGAGGGACTGACCACCTTCCATCAAGGCTGAGGGACTGACCACCTTCAATTAAGGCTGAGGGACTGACCATCTTCAATTAAGGCTGAGGGACTGACCACCTTCCATCAAGGCTGAGGGACTGACCATCTTCAATTAAGGCTGAGGGACTGACCACCTTCCATCAAGGCTGAGGGACTGACCACCTTCCATCAAGGTTCAGGGACTGACCACCTTCCATCAAGGCTGAGGGACTGACCACCTTCCTTCAAGGCTGAGGAACTGACCACCTTCCATCAAGGCTGAGGGACTGACCACCTTCCATCAAGGCTGAGGAACTGACCACCTTCCATCAAGGTTCAGGGACTGACCACCTTCCATCAAGGCTGAGGGACTGACCATCTTTCATCAAGGCTGAGGGACGGACCACCTTCCATCAAGGCTGAGGAACTGACCACCTTCCATCAAGGCTGAGAGACTGACCACCTTCCATCAAGGCTGAGAGACTGACCACCTTCCATCAAGGCTGAGAGACTGACTACCTTCCATGAAGGCTGAGGGACTGACCACCTTCCATCAAGGCTGAGGGACTGACCACCTTCCATCAAGGCTGAGAGACTGACCACCTTCCATCAAGGCTGAGAGACTGACCACCTTCCATCAAGGCTGAGAGACTGACCACCTTCCATGAAGGCTGAGGGACTGACCACCTTCCATTAAGGCTGAGGGGCTGACCACCTTCCATCAAGGCTGAGGGACTGACCACCTTCCATTAAGGCTGAGAGACTGACCATCTTCCATCAAGGCTGAGGGACTGACCACCTTCCATCAAGGCTGAGGGAGTGACCACCTTCCATCAAGGCTGAGGGACTGACCCCCTTCCATCAAGGCTGAGGGACTGACCACCTTCCATCAAGGCTGAGGGACTGACCCCCTTCCATCAAGGCTGAGGGACTGACCACCTTCCATCAAGGCTGAGGGAGTGACCACTTTCCATCAAGGCTGAGGGAGTGACCACCTTCCATCAAGGCTGAGGGACTGACCACCTTCCATTAAGGCTGAGGGACTGACCACCTTCCATCAAGGCTGAGGGACTGACCACCTTCAATTAAGGCTGAGGGACTGACCACCTTCCATCATGGCAGAGGGACTGACCACCTTCCATCAAGGCTGAGGAACTGACCACCTTCCATCAAGGCTGAGGGACTGACCACCTTCCATCAAGGCTGAGGGACTGACCACCTTCCATCAAGGCTGAAGGACTGACCACCTTCCATCAAGGCTGAGGAACTGACCACCTTCCATCAAGGCTGAGGAACTGACCACCTTCCGTTAAGGCTGAGGGACTGACCATTTTCCATTAAGGCTGAGGGATTGATCACCTTCCATCATGGCAGAGGGACTGACCACCTTCCATCAAGGCTGAGGGACTGACCACCTTCCATCAAGGCTGAGGGACTGATCACCTTCCATCATGGCAGAGGGACTGACCACCTTCCATCAAGACTGAGGGACTGACCACCTTCCATCAAGGCTGAGGACTGACACCTTCCATAAAGGCTGAGGGACTGACCCCCTTTTCCATCAAGGCTGAGAGACTGACCACCTTCAATCAAGGCTGAGAGACTGACCACCTTCCATCAAGGCTGAGAGACTGACCACCTTCCATGAAGGCTGAGGGACTGACCACCTTCCATTAAGGCTGAGGGGCTGACCACCTTCCATCAAGGCTGAGGGACTGACCACCTTCCATCAAGGCTGAGAGACTGACCATCTTCCATCAAGGCTGAGGGACTGACCACCTTCCATCAAGGCTGAGGGAGTGACCACCTTCCATCAAGGCTGAGGGAGTGACCACCTTCCATCAAGGCTGAGGGACTGACCACCTTCCCTCAAGGCTGAGGGACTGACCACCTTCCATCAAGGCTGAGGGACTGACCACCTTCCATCAAAGCTGAGGGACTGACCACCTTCCATCAAGGCTGAGAGACTGACCACCTTAGATCAAAGCTGAGGGACTGACCACCTTCCATCAAGGCTGAGGGACTGACCACCTTCCATCAAAGCTGAGGGACTGACCACCTTCCATCAAGGCTGAGGGACTGACCACCTTCCATCAAAGCTGAGGGACTGACCACCTTCCATCAAGGCTGAGGGACTGACCACCTTCCATCAAGGCTGAGGGACAGACCACCTTCCGTCAGGGCTGAGGGACTGACCACCTTTCGTTAAAGCTGAGGGACTGACCACCTTCCATAAAGGCTGAGGGACTGACCACCCTCCATCAAGGCTGAAGGACTGACCACCTTTCCCATCAAGGCTGAGGGACTGACCCCCTTCCATCAAGGCTGAGGGACTGACCACCTTCCATCAAGGCTGAGGGAGTGACCACTTTCCATCAAGGCTGAGGGAGTGACCACCTTCCATCAAGGCTGAGAGACTGACCACCTTCCATTAAGGCTGAGGGACTGACCACCTTCCATCAAGGCTGAGGGACTGACCCCTTCCATCAAGGCTGAGGGACTGACCACCTTTCCATCAAGGCTGACAGACTGACCACCTTCCATCAAGGCTGAGGGACTGACCACCTTCCATCAAGGCTGAGGGACTGACCACCTTCCATCAAGGCTGAGGGATGACCACATTCCATCATGGCAGAGGGACTGACCCCCTTCCATCAAGGCTGAGGACTGACCACCTTCCATCAAGGCTGAGTGACAGACCACCTTCCATCAGGACTGAGGGACTGACCACCTTTCGTTAAAGCTGAGGGACTGACCACCTTCCATCAAGGCTGAGGGACTGACCACCCTCCATCAAGGCTGAAGGACTGACCACCTTCCATCAAGGCTGAGGGACTGACCCCCTTCCATCAAGGCTGAGGGACTGACCACCTTCCATCAAGGCTGAGGGACAGACCACCTTCCATCAGGGCTGAGGGACTGACCACCTTTCGTTAAAGCTGAGGGACTGACCATCTTCCATCAAGGCTGAGGGACTGACCACCCTCCATCAAGGCTGAAGGACTGACCACCTTCCATCAAGGCTGAGGGACTGACCCCCTTCCATCAAGGCTGAGGGACTGACCACCGTCCATCAAGGCTGAGGGAGTGACCACTTTCCATCAAGGCTGAGGGAGTGACCACCTTCCATCAAGGCTGAGTGACTGACCACCTTCCATCAAGGCTGAGGACTGACCCCTTCCATCAAGGCTGAGGGACTGACCACCTTCCATCAAGGCTGAGGGACTGACCACCTTCCATTAAGGCTGAGGGACTGACCACCTCCATCAAGGCTGAGGGACTGACCCCTTCCATCAAGGTTGAGGGACTGACCATCTTCCATCAAGGCTGACGGACTGACCACCTTCCATCAAGGCTGAGGGACTGACCACCTTCCATCAAGGCTGAGGGACTGACCACCTTCCATCAAGGCTGAGGGACTGACTACCCTCCATCAAGGCTGAAGGACTGACCATCTTCCATCAAGGCTGAGGGACTGACCCCCTTCCATCAAGGCTGAGGGACTGACCACCTTCCATCAAGGCTGAGGGAGTGACCACTTTCCATCAAGGCTGAGGGAGTGACCACCTTCCATCAAGGCTGAGGGACTGACCCCCCTTCAATTAAGGCTGAGGGACTGACCACCTTCCATCAAGGCTGAGGGACTGACCACCTTCAATTAAGGCTGAGGGACTGACCATCTTCAATTAAGGCTGAGGGACTGACCACCTTCCATCAAGGCTGAGGGACTGACCATCTTCAATTAAGGCTGAGGGACTGACCACCTTCCATCAAGGCTGAGGGACTGACCACCTTCCATCAAGGCTGAGGGACTGACCACCTTCAATTAAGGCTGAGGGACTGACCACCTTCCATCAAGGCTGAGGGACTGACCACCTTCAATTAAGGCTGAGGGACTGACCATCTTCCATCATGGCAGAGGGACTGACCACCTTCCATCAAGGCTGAGGAACTGACCACCTTCCATCAAGGCTGAGGGACTGACCACCTTCCATCAAGGCTGAGGGACTGACCACCTTCCATCAAGGCTGAAGGACTGACCACCTTCCATCAAGGCTGAGGAACTGACCACCTTCCATCAAGGCTGAGGAACTGACCACCTTCCGTTAAGGCTGAGGGACTGACCACTTTCCATTAAGGCTGAGGGATTGATCACCTTCCATCATGGCAGAGGGACTGACCACCTTCCATCAAGGCTGAGGGACTGACCACTTTCCATTAAGGCTGAGGGATTGATCACCTTCCATCATGGCAGAGGGACTGACCACCTTCCTTCAAGGCTGAGGAACTGACCACCTTCCATCAAGGCTGAGGGACTGACCATATTCCATCAAGGCTGAGGAACTGACCACCTTCCATCAAGGTTCAGGGACTGACCACCTTCCATCAAGGCTGAGGGACTGACCATCTTTCATCAAGGCTGAGGGACGGACCACCTTCCATCAAGGCTGAGGAACTGACCACCTTCCATCAAGGCTGAGAGACTGACCACCTTCCATCAAGGCTGAGAGACTGACCACCTTCCATCAAGGCTGAGAGACTGACTACCTTCCATGAAGGCTGAGGGACTGACCACCTTCCATCAAGGCTGAGGGACTGACCACCTTCCATCAAGGCTGAGAGACTGACCACCTTCCATCAAGGCTGAGAGACTGACCACCTTCCATCAAGGCTGAGAGACTGACCACCTTCCATGAAGGCTGAGGGACTGACCACCTTCCATTAAGGCTGAGGGGCTGACCACCTTCCATCAAGGCTGAGGGACTGACCACCTTCCATTAAACCTGAGAGACTGACCACCTTCCATCAAAGCTGAGGGACTGACCACCTTCAATCAAGGCTGAGGGACTGACCACCTTCCATCAAGGCTGAGGGACTGACCACCTTCCATCAAAGCTGAGGGACTGACCACCTTCCATCAAGGCTGAGAGACTGACCACCTTAGATCAAAGCTGAGGGACTGACCCCCTTCAATTAAGGCTGAGGGACTGACCACCTTCCATCAAAGCTGAGGGACTGACCACCTTCCATCAAGGCTGAGGGACTGACCACCTTCCATCAAAGCTGAGGGACTGACCACCTTCCATCAAGGCTGAGGGACTGACCACCTTCCATCAAAGCTGAGGGACTGACCACCTTCAATCAAGGCTGAGGGGCTGACTACCTTCCATCAAAGCTGAGGGACTGACCACCTTCCATCAAAGCTGAGGGACTGACCACCTTCCATCAAGGCTGAGGGACTGATCACCTTCCATCATGGCAGAGGGACTGACCACCTTCCATCAAGGCTGATGGACTGACCCCCTTTCCCCATCAAGGGCTGAGGGATGACCACCTTCCATCAAAGCTGAGGGACTGACCACCTTCCTTCAAGGCTGAGGGACTGACCACCTTCCATCAAAGCTGAGGGACTGACCACCTTCCATCAACGCTGAGGGACTGACCACCTTCCATCAAGGCTGATGGACTGACCACCTTCCATCAAGGCTGAGAGACTGACCACCTTCCATTAAAGCTGAGGGACTGACCACCTTCCATCGAGGCTGAGGGACTGACCACCTTCCATCAAAGCTGAGGGACTGACCACCTTCAATCAAAGCTGAGGGGCTGACCACCTTCCATCAAAGCTGAGGGACTGACCACCTTCCATCAAGGCTGAGGGACTGACCACCTTCCATCAAGGCTGAGGGACTGATCACCTTCCATCATGGCAGAGGGACTGAACACCTTCCATCAAGGCTGATGGACTGACCACCTTACATCAAGGCTGAGGGACTGACCACCTTTCATCAAAGCTGAGGGACTGACCACCTTCCATCAAGGCTGAGGGACTGACCACCTTCCATCAAAGCTGAGGGACTGACCACCTTCCATCAAGGCTGAGGGACTGACCACCTTACATCAAGGCTGATGGACTGACCACCTTACATCAAGGCTGAGGGACTGACCACCTTCCATCAAGGCTGAGGGACTGACCACCCTCCATCAAGGCTGGAGGACTGACCACCTTCCATCAAAGGTGAGGGACTGACCACCTTCCATCAAGGCTGAGGGACTGACCACCCTCCATCAAGGCTGGAGGACTGACCACCTTCCATCAAAGGTGAGGGACTGACCACCTTCCATCAAGGCTGAGGGACTGACCACCTTCCGTTAAGGCTGAGGGACTGACCACCTTCCATCAAGGCTGAGGGACTGACCTCCTTCCATCAAGGCTGAGGGACTGACTACCTTCCATTAAGGCTGAGGGAGTGACCACCTTCCATCAAGGGTGAGGGACTGGCCACCTTCCATCAAAGCTGTTTCCAGTGTTAGAATGAAGTTTAAATTCATCCTTGATAATCCCCGAGCAGTCAATAGATTTTAATCAATAGAATTCTGAAAGACATATCAATCGAGACATTTTCGGAAACGTCTCTCGTTGCGGGAGATACTTCTTGAGACGTCTCTCCTTACGGGAGACACTTCTTGAGACATCTCTCCTTACGGGAGATACTTCTTGAGACATCTCTCCTTACGGTCGACACTTGAAACATCTCTCCTTACGGGCCTCGCCTCAGACTCTCATAAATTGGAAAGGAAATATTACAGGAACGTAATATTTCGGTTTAGGACACTTATGGAAGCTTGTGGCCGCGAGTCTCTTTTTCGCACCTAATTTTCTGACAAAATAAAAAAAGAAGTCCCTTGCAGCGAAATTTTTCGTCTTGCCATTTATAATGATTACCGGAATAAAAACTATAAAGAAATCCAGGAAATTGAAGATGTGTACTGAAGATTTACCTTCCATCTTACGTGCTCATGAGAGAGAAAGATAATACCAGGAATCCTGACAGAGTGCAGAAATGTTCATGGTATAAACCTTGGTATTAAATACCGATAAGTTGGTTTAGCAAACACTTGGACATATGTTCTAGTGTTTGCTTACGTGTTTTTCTAAACCAGGAAGTTAGCACCTGCCTGGATGGTTCCTGTCTACCATGCAGCTACTTAGGTACACCATCCCGGTACTTGAAAGATGCTAATACAGGCTTAATTTTGTCTTAGATGAGGTTCTATGCCATGAGCAAACCTCATTTTTTTCCCTTCAGTTATTTTGGCAGACTAATATTTTCTATATAAAACAAGTTAAGAAATCCGGAAAAAACAAATACATAAATTCTCATAATTCTCGTCAAAAAATAAGTCTTATTTACATCCTCTATATTTTGGTAATATTTTTGCTGGTAACTTAGTGAATATTAAAGACAAGTCGTCTGAATAGATGTATCCTTACGTAATTTTCTTTTACATGCTTTGTCCAGAAGGTTTATGTTAAGTTATGTTATGTTAAGTTGGCGAGATGGACCACTAGTTGGCTTCCCTGAAGGGACGTTTTCCCTGAAAATGTCCCTAAGGCATCCCATTCCATCTTATGTGGGAATGGAGGACTTTCGGACTCAGGTGTACGTAGCATACACAAGTCAGAGGCGTACGTGCCGTGTGTGTGGGGCGTACGACCACATAGCGCCGACTTGTCCAACGAGACGTGGGAAACCTGACGCTGAGGCGGGATCTAATGGTACTACGGACCAATTGACTTATGCAACGGCAACGCAACGTAAGCCTTTGTCACGGGAGGCGTGGAGTGTGGAGGTGGAGAGGGAGGAGGCGTCGTCGCCTGAGTGTGTGACACTAACTGGACTTGACGAGGACGTAGGCTTGGTGTCGGCGAAGAGTGGTGAGGAGTCTGCAATTGCACACCATGTTTTGGAAGCTACTATTCAGGAGACCCTGGACGACTTACTGGATGTTTCGGTCAATGCTGGCTTGGATGATGTGAGTGTAGAGGCTGAGGTGGGTGGCCTCAATGAGAAGGTTGTGAGTGATGAGGGGCGGGTCCAGAGTGTGGCAGTGGAGGTCCACAGGGAAGAAGCCCAAGAGGAGGCGAAGCGTGAGAAGCGTGGCTCTCGCAAGAGGACGGCTGTCATTTCTGATAGTGAGGATGTTTTGACGCCTGGGCAAAGGACTGGGAAGGAAACCTGGCATGATCTAACGCCTAGAGAGAAAGATGGTTTAAAGAATGTAGAGCGTGAGCAAGGGGAAGGTGATGGGAAGTGTGGGGGGCGGGGTGGGGTTTCTCGCCAGGGTTCTAAGTGTGTTAGGGTGTCTAAGGGAAAGCCCTCATTACGGCCTTCAGGTGTCTTACTTTAAATGTTAATGGGTTGAAGGCAGTGGGCAAATGTAAAGTTCTGGAGGGTTATTTGAGGAGATATGTGCCAGACCTTGTGTTCTTGCAGGAACATAATTATAAATATTTAGGTGAATTGTCAATTACCGGATATGACGTGTACATGGGTTGCTCTACAGGACTGAAAGGTGGTGTGGCGCTATTAATTAAGGAAGCCAGCCCGTTTCTTTTGCATAGGTGTGAGGTAGGGGAGGAGGAGCGGGTGGTTAGGGTTGAGGGTATGTGAGGAGGGGTTCGGGTGGGTTTCATTGGGGTGTATGGGCCGGCGGAAGGGGACATGGGTGTTAAAAATAAATTCTTTTGGGATGTCCTTGTCTACCATTTCAGATCGCTGCCAGGTATTACAATTATAGGGGGTGATTGGAACTGTGTTGTCAGACGTAAGGATGTAGAGCCTAGGGGGAGGTTTTTTTCGGGTTTTTTTAGGGGATCTGTTGAGAGGTGTGAATGTAGTGGATGTTGGAGGGGAGGTGAGCGGAGTGATGCATACGTTTATTAAGCGTGATTATGCGGCGAGGCTTGATCGTATTTATGTATCTCGGGGGGTGAGGGTGAGCAGTGTGTGTGCGTTGAATGTAAGCTTCTCTGATCATCGTGGGGTTCTGGTGGATTTAAATTGGGAGGGTTTGCCGAAGCGTTTCAGAGGTTTCTGGAAGATGAATGTTGGGTTATTGAAAACAGGGGAGGGGAGGGAATCTTTTGCGTGCGCTTGGAAAAGGTGGTGGGCTGATGGAGGGGGGGGTTGATGTCATTGGGTGGTGGGACTCGGTCGGTAAGGGAAAGGTGAGGGATTTTTATCAGAAGAGGGGAAAGGAAGAGAGGCGGTTTCAATATGGGATTTTAAATTACCTTGAGGGTCAACTACAAGAATGCTATATGGGAGGGGGGGGAGTGCATATCCGATGGGTGAGATTGAGGGTTTGAAACAACGGATTAGGGATATTCAAAATCTCAATTTTGAAGCTGCAAGGGTTGCAGGGGGCCTTGATGAGGTCTTATGGGGGGACCGTCCGTCGGCGTATGTCTTGCAGGAGCAGGGGACACGTCGTAGGGCAACAGAGGTGATGAGTTTGCGGGTACTGGAGCAATTGACGGGATATCGTCAGGGGCAGGTGCTTTCGTCAACAGAGGGTATGGGTTGTTATGTGGATGCGTGGTACGAGAAGAATGGTAAAAGTGTGAGGGTTAATTGTAAGGCGTTAGGCGCAATGGGCGAATGGGTAAACTGTAATCTAGTGCATAAGGATCGATTGAGTTTGAGTGGGCCTGTAAGTGAGGAGGAGATTAGGGTGGCAGTGGACGGGATGAGCATGGGTAAATCGCCTGGTATTGATGGCATCCCTTGTGATTTTTATAGGGAAAACTGGGAGTGTTTGCATGGGTTTTTAGTTGAGTTATTTAATGCCATGAAAACCAGGGGTAGGTTGGGGGAATAGCAGAGAACGGGTGTAGTGGTCATGGTCCCTAAAAAGAAGTCTTGTGAATGTGTGCATGACTACCGTTCGATCACCTTAATGTGTGGCGATTACAAGATATTTGCTAAAGCGTTGGGAAATAGGTTGAAAGGTGTTCTTGCCAGCGTTTTGGACGAGGGTCAATATGGAGTGCCTAGGCGTTCGATGTGTGTGGGGCAGGGGATTATACGTAGGTTTATAGATGAAAGTAGGGGAAACATCAAGGGTGGGGTTTTAGCATTAGATTGGCATGCATTGTATGACTGTGTGGAGCGTGAGGCGTTGTGGAAGTTTATGCAATGACAGGGGTTGGGAGGGAAATCGTCAGTTGGACTAAGGTGTTGTATGAGAAGGCAACGGTTAGGGTACAAGTGAATGGTAGATTAGGTCAACCTGTTAGGATGGAAAGGGGCTTAAGGCAGGGATGCCCTGTGTCGCAGCTTCTCTTTGCATTACTCCAGGACCCGTTCTATAGGGCTGTGCGTTGGGGCGTACGGGAAGGGATGGTGAGGGATGGGGTGTCTGTGGAACCGGGGATCGTTGGATATGTTGATGACACCACAGTGCTATTTAGAAGGTCCGAAGATTTACCTAGGGTTAGTGAGTTGGTGGAGAGTTTTGGTATGGCAACAGGGATGACGCCTAATAGAGACAAGTCGATGTTATTGAGGGTGGGGGATGGTGTGGGTGGGGTATACGAACAGGGTGAAGGTTGGTCCCTGGTAAGTAGACTAAGTAGACTTAAGGTATGTGGGGTTGTTCACATGGAAAATATCCTGGAGGCACGGAAGGTGAATTGGAAAGAAGCTGTAGATAGGGTTTTGGGTAGATTAGCGGGTTTGCGTACAGGAGGTTTGACGCTGCACCAGCGAGCTATTGTGGTGAATGTGAAACTGTATAGTAAGCTATGGCATGTGGCAGGTATATATCCCTTGGAAACATGTGATAAGAAGCGTCTGTTGAAGCGCGTGTATCAATATATTTGGGGTTCGGGTTGTGAATGGTTGTCGAGAGTTGTGTGTTTACCGGTACGCCAGGGAGGGCTGGGGTTAATGGCGCTGCATCAAAGGTTGTTGGGTATGTACGTTAAACATAGTTATTTGAGGGAGGGCAGAATCACAGGTACAGGTTTGGCATGGGTGAGAAGGGACATGGTACGCTGGGCGAGGGGTAGGGATGTTCAGGTGTGTGAGGGAATGTTGAGGTTGTTGTGTTATGCAAGGGAACCCTGCGGGGTTAAGATAGGTACACTGGCTCGGGTGGGTGGTGGGGAGGTAGTTGCTAGGGTTGTGGGTTTGTATCCGATGTATGCATGGAGTGATATATGGGGGCGCCTGCAAGGGTTGCGATTGAAGGCTGTGGTGCGGGAGGTAATGTTTAAATTTCTCCATAATATATTGCCGTCGGGGGAGGTATTAGGTAATAGGCGTGTGCAGGAGGGACGGCAATGTTGTGAGTGTGGGGGTATTGACACTGTTTTCCATGCAGTATATTTTTGTGAAAGGTTGGAACCAGTGAGAGAGTGGTTTTTTTTTAAGCTTGGATTTGGGGGGTGGGGGTGCCGGTACAAAATGCGATGGGTTATCTGGTAGCCGACTTCGTGTATACTTCGTGGGTTTTACGGAGAGCGCCGGTAGGGGAGCGAATTAGGGCCCTGGCAGTGATATTTTATGGGACACAAAGGAGGAATAAGGATATCACTGGGAATAGATGGTATTTCAAATTTTCAGATGGATATCGTAGCTTTCGAGTGGAGGACTTATGGCCATTACAAATTCAGGGGACGTGACGAGGCTGGCTTCTTGAGGAAGGCGCGGGCGTGATTGGTGCATTTGGAGGACAAGAAGTGTAATGTGAGTTGTGTGGGTCAAGTGAGTAGCTTGGTGTCAGGGAATTTTTAATGACATGTGTTATGCGAAGTGAGGCGTTGAGAAACTGGTATGAGTAAGATGGAGCTTTAATTTAGCAAGGTATGAAGTCTGGTACTTTATGTGACTGTGAGCGTCTTGTGTGCAAGATGACTGTGAAGGTTCTTATTATGCTAATGTATCATTTTTAACAAATGTACTTCCTGTGTCTTTCAGGGTGTGCCTATGTGTCTTGCAGGGTGTGCCTATGTGTCTTGCAGGGGTGTGGCTATGTGTCTTGCAGGGTGTGGCTATGTGTCTTGCAGGGTGTGGCTATGTGTCTTGCAGGGTGTGGCTATGTGTCTTGCAGGTGTGTGGCTATGTGTCTTGCAGGGTGTGGCTATGTGTCTTGCAGGTGTGTGGCTATGTGTCTTGCAGGTGTGGCTGTGTCTTGCAGGGTGTGGCTATGTGTCTTGCAGGGTGTGGCTGTGTGTCTTGCAGGGTGTGGCTGTGTGTCTTGCAGGGTGTGGCTGTGTCTTGCAGGGTGTGGCTGTTTGTCTTGCAGGGTGTGGCTGTGTGTCTTGCAGGGTGTGGCTGTGTCTTGCAGGGTGTGGCTATGTGTCTTGCAGGTGTGGCTATGTGTCTTGCAGGGTGTGGCTATGTGTCTTGCAGGGTGTGGCTATGTGTCTTGCAGGTGTGTGGCTATGTGTCTTGCAAGGTGTGGCTGTGTCTTGCAGGGTGTGGCTATGTGTCTTGCAGGGTGTGGCTGTGTGTCTTGCAGGGTGTGGCTGTGTGTCTTGCAGGGTGTGGCTGTGTCTTGCAGGGTGTGGCTGTTTGTCTTGCAGGGTGTGGCTATGTGTCTTGCAGGGTGTGGCTATGTGTCTTGCAGGGTGTGGCTATGTGTCTTGCAGGGTGTGGCTATGTGTCTTGCAGGGTGTGGCTATGTATGAAGCATATTTAAGAAAGCTTCTGTATTAAGATATGTTGATTTTTTTTGGGGGGGGGATTTTACTGGAATTTAATTTTTATATATTATTATTAATACTTAGTACTTCTATGAAGTGATGGTATGTTTCCGTAGACTATTTTATTATGCTGTATTGTTATGTAGGGGTTTAATTACACGTTTGGAGAGGTATGTTGTGTCTATATATACCGCTGTATTCATTGTAGTTTTTGTACGTATGTAATACATGTGTTTATGCATTTGTCTCACCTGGGTTATGCAGGAATGTGGTCATGTATGAAGCGTGTTTCAGAATGTTTATATTTTCAACCATGTTAATTAATGTTATTTTATAGTCTTGGTTATGATGGTGACGGCAGATACAGCTGTTGGGAACAGGGGGGGAGGGGGGTGGTTGTAGTGTGTGTTGTATTCTTGTAGTAATTATTTGCACAGGGATGTTGTATACGGGTTGTTATAATGTTTAATTTCTAGTTTTCCATGAGCAGCTGTTTTATGTTAGCATGTTAAACTATATGCTTCCTTGTGTTAGCGTTTTACGTTCTATGTTTTGTTTTTATTTATATATTGTTATTATGTGTTTGTACCACTGTAATGTAACATTTATATATTGTTATTATGTGTTTGTACCACTGTAATGTAACATTTATATATTGTTATTATGTGTTTGTACCACTGTAATTTAACATTTATATATTGTTATTATGTGTTTGTACCACTGTAATGTAATATTTATATATTGTTATTATGTGTTTGTACCACTGTAATTTAACATTTATATATTGTTATTATGTGTTTGTACCACTGTAATGTAACATTTATATATTGTTATTATGTGTTTGTACCACTGTAATGTAACATTTATATATTGTTATTATGTGTTTGTACCACTGTAATGTAACATTTATATATTGTTATTATGTGTTTGTACCATTGTAATGTAACATCATGTATTAATGTTTAGTATTATTATTTTGTTATAATGTTTTAAGTATTATAAAATAAGTTCCTAAACATATATACTATAGGTCTAGCTATGTGATTATATAATATCTATTATGGTGGAGGAGATAGTGGTATATAATTTATTATAGTATGTCTTTTAGTGCATTCTTGTACTAGGATGACATATGTGGCCACAAAAATCTTATCTGATTTTTATTTATGTATGATGAACATCCTCGGTGACTCCAAGTGTATATAGCGACTGTCGGAATGTTGAACAACTTATATGGTGTACTGGGCTTATGTATTCTCATTTGGATACTTGTTTGTTATGGGATGGTGGTTTTCTATATAATTATTTTTTATGTTGTAATATTACGTTTTAAATAAAATATTAAAAAAAAAAACATTCTTGACTGTCGTTGAAGAGGTAAGATGCAGTCTAAATGACCCTCGAGTAGTTAGTACACTTCACACCCCGTTAATCAACCAACCAACACGAGTGAATCTGCTATTACACCTAATTTCGCCCTAATTAGATCAATATTTAAATAGGTAAAGACTGAGAGAAATGATACAAAATACCGACAAGACAGAAAAAGACACAGAAAAAGAATCAAGCCATCCTTGATTATCACTGCCTCGCTCACACAATGAGCAGCTGTCTAGCCACAGACTCTTGTAAACATTACAGACTAACACCTCAAACTTTGTCAACAATTCGCTCAGGATATTGAGCGAAACTCTGAAGCAGTAAATGAAACGTATAATTATATGTGCCTTGGAAATATCCGATCCCTTTTATTTTGCGTTTCTCAGAATATTTGATATTCATTGCAGATCCCGCTGAGACAAGCATCAACAGATGCCCGCCGACATCAATGGAATGAGCGGTCAATAGCAAGACATCAAAGGGGAAAATTACAAGACGAAGAACTCAAAAAGTCAGCGTAATTTTCAAAGACACTGACGGAAAGTGACAGTCACCCAGAAAGTGACTGAGAGCGACAGTTACCCAGAAAGTGACTGAGTGACAGTACCCAGAAAAGGAAAAAGAGTACAGTCACCCCAGTATGGGTGACAGTCACCACAAAGTGATAAGAGAAAACATTCCCCCCAAAAGGACTGGGGAGACAGTCACCCAGAAGTGCTAAGTGACGTCCCCAAAGGACTGAGAGTGACAGTCCCAGAAAGTGACAGAGTACAGTCACCCAGAAGTGATTGAGAGTGACAGTCACCCAGACAGGCTCAGAGGACGTCACCAGAAGTGATGAGGTGACATCACCCAGAAGGGGCTGAGATGACAGCACCCCAGATGATGAGAGTGAAGTCCCCCAGAAGTGACTAATAACACACCCAAAGTGACTGAGAGGACAGTACCCAGAAGTGATAGGGACAGTCACCCGAAAGTGACTAAAGGGGAAAGTCACCCAGAAAGGATGAGAGTGACAGTCCCCAGACAGACTAGGTGACAGTCCCCCAGGGGAGTGATAATGAAAATCCCCCAGAAAGTGTGAGAGGCCCATTTCCCCAGAAAGTGATTTGAGGTGACATCCCCCAGAAAAAAAAAAGTGACTGAGAGTGCAGTCCCAGACAAGGATAGAGTGACAGTCCCCAGAGGTGACGGAGGAAGTTCCCCAGAAAGTGATGAGAGGACAGTCACCCAAAAATGACTGGAGTACAGTCCCCCGGAAAGTGACTAGGTGACATTTCCCAACAGGCTGAGAGGCAGTCCCCAGAGAGTGACTGAGATGACAGTTACCCAAAAAGTGACTGGATGACTCCCCCAGAAAGTACGAGAGAAAACATCCCCCAGGGGTGACTGAGATGACAGTCATCCAGTGACGGGAAGTGACAGTCCCCAGAATGACTGGGTGACATTCCCGAAAAGTGATGAGAGTGACGTACCAGAAAGTGCGAGAGTGACAGTCACCCAGGAGTGACTGAGGGACAGTCATCGGGCAGTGACTGAGAGTGACTTCATCAAAGTGACTGGAGTGACATTCAAAAAAGGAATGATGGAGTGACAGTCACCAAGGGTACTGAGAGTGAATACCCGGGAATGATGAAAAGGACAGTCCCAGAATGACTAAAGGGGACATTCACAAGGAGGACGAAGGTGACAGTCACCCAGAAGTGACTAGAGTGACAGTCCCCAGAGAGTCGGAGGGGGATTTACCCAGGAAATGATGAGAGTGACGTCACCAAGAAGTGAAAAAATTTACAGTCACCCGGGAGGGACTGGGGTGACAGTCCCCAGAAGTGCTGGATGACAGTCACAGAAGGGGTGGGGTGACAGTCCCCCGGGCGTGATGAGAGTGACAGTCACCCAGAATGACTAATGCAGTCCCCCAGGGGGAAAGGGTGACTGGAAAGTAAAGGGAAAAACATCACCAGACAGTGATGAGGTGACAGTCCCCAGCAGTGATGAGAGTGACAGTCACCCAGACAGTGCCCAAAGGTGACAGTCACCCAGAGAGTGACTGAAGTGAAAATACTCAGACAGTGACTGAGAGTGACATCACCCAGACAGTGACTGAGAGTGACAGTCACTCAGACAGTGACTGAGTGACAGTCACCCTGATAGTGACTGAAAGTTACAGCCACCCAGACAGTGACTGAGAGTGACAGTCACCCAGACAGTGACTGAGATTGAGTCACCCATACAGTGACTGAGAGTGACAGACACCCAGACAGTGAACAGAGAGTGACAGTCACCCAGACGTGACTGAGATTGACGTCACCCAGACAGTGACTGAGATTGGTCACCCATACAGTGACTGAGAGTGACAGACACCAGATAGTGACAGAGAGTGACAGTCACCCAGACAGTGACTGAGATTTGACAGTCACCCAGACAGTGACAGAGAGTGACAGTCACCCAACAGTGATGAGAGTGACAGTCACCCAGACAGTGACAGAGAGTAGAGTCACCCAGACATTGACTGAGAGTGACAGTCAGCAGACAGTGATGAGAGTGACAGTCACCCAGACAGTGACTGAGAGTGACAGTCACCCAGACAGTGACTGAGAGTGACAGTCACCCAGACAATGACTGAGAGTGACAGTCACCCAGACAGTGACTGAGAGTGACAGTCACCCAGAGAGTGACTGAGAGTGACAATCACCCAGGCAATGACTGAGAGTGACAGTCACCCATACAGTGACTGAGAGTGACAGACACCCAGACAGTGACAGAGAGTGACAGTCACCCAGACAGTGACAGAGATGACAGTCACCCGCAGTGACTGAGAGTGACAGTCATCCAGACAGTGACAGAGAGTTACAGTCACCCAGACAATGACTGAGAGTGACAGTCACCCAGACAGTGACTGAGAGTGACAGTCACCCAGACAGTGACAGTCACCCAGACAGTGACTGAGAGTGACAGTCACCCAGACAGTGACTGAGAGTGACAGTCACCCAGACAATAAACTGAGAGTGACAGTCACCCAGACAGGGGACTGAGAGTGACAGTCACCCAGACAGTGACGAGAGGACAGTCACCAGACAATGACTGAGAGTGACAGTCACCCAGACAGGGGACTGAGAGTACAGTCACCCAGACAGTGACTGAGAGTGACAGTCACCCAGACAGTGACTGAGAGTGACAGTCACCCAGAAAGTGACTCAGAGTGACAGTCACCCAGAGAGTGACTGAGAGCGACAGTTACCCAGAAAGTGACTGAGAGTGACAGTCACCCGGGAAGTGACTGAGAGGACAGTAAACCCAGAAAGTGACTGAGAGTGACAGTTACCCAGAAAGTGACTGAGAGTGACAGTCACCCAGAAAGTGACTAAGAGTGACAGTCACCCAGAGAGTGACTGAGAGTGACAGTTACCCAGAAAGTGACTGAGAGTGACAGTCACCCAGAAAGTGACTGAGAGTGACAGTCACCCAGACAGTGACTGAGAGTGACAGTCACCCAGACAGTGACTCAGAGTGACAGTCACCCAGAGAGTGACTGAGAGTGACAGTTTCCCAGAAAGTGACTGAGAGTGACAGTCACCCAGAGAGTGACTGAGAGTGACAGTCACCCAGAAAGTGACTGAGAGTGACAGTTGCCCAGACAGTGACTGAGAGTGACAGTCACCCAGAAAGTGACTGAGAGTGACAGTCACTCAAACAGTGACTGAGAGTGACAGTCACCAGAGAGTGACTGAGAGTGACAGTTACCCAGAAAGTGACTGAGAGTGACAGTTACCTAGAAAGTGACTGAGAGTGACAGTCACCCAGGTAGTGACTGAGTGTGACAGTCATTCAGGCAGTGACTGAGAGTGACAGTCACTAGAGAGTTGCTGAGAGTGACAGTCACCCAGACAGTGACTGAGAGTGACAGTCACCCAGAGAGTGACTGATAGTGACAGTCACCCAGAGAGTGACTGAGAGTGACAGTCACTCAGACAGTGACTGAGAGTGACAGTCATCAAGAGAGTGACTGAGAGTGACAGTCACCCAGAAAGTGACTGAGAGTGACAGTCACACAGACAGTGACTGAGAGTGACAGTCACCCAGACAGTGACTGAGAATGACAATCACTCAGTGACTGAGAGTGACAGTCACCCAGACGTGATGAGAGTGACAGTCCCCCGGGAAGTGATGAGAGTGAAAATCACCCAGACAGTAGGAGAGTGACGTCACTGACAGTGATGGAGAGTGACAGCCCCCCAGCAGTGAGTGAGGTGCAGCACTCGACAGTGACTGAGAGTGACAGTCCCCAAAATAGTGACTGAAGTTACAGTCACCCAGACAGTGACAGAGTGACAGTTACAAAGAGAGTGCTGGAGTGACAGTCACCCAAGGTGACTGAAGTGACAGTCCCCTTTGACAGTGAAGAGAGTGACAGTCCCCAGACAGTGACTGGGGGTGACAGCACTCAGACAGTGATGAGTGCAGTCACCCTGATAGTGACTGAAAGTTCAGCCACCCGACAGTGACTGAGAGTGACATCACCCAGACATGATGGATTGAGTCACCCATACAGGACTGAGAGGACGGGACCCCCGACAGTGACAGAGAGTGACGTCACCCAACAGTGACTGAGATTGACAGCACCCAGACAGGACTGAGTTTGGGTCCCCATACTGCTGAGAGTGACAGACACCAGTAGTGACAGAGATGACAGTCCCCCAGACAGTATAGAGTGACATCACCCAGACGTGACAGGATGACAGCCCCAGACAGGATGAGGTGACAGTCCCCCAGACAGTGACAGAGAGTGAAGTCCCCCAGACATTGACTGAGGTAAAAGTCCGAGACAGTGACGAGAGTGACAGTCACCCAACAATGACTGAGAGTGACAGTCACCCAACAGTGACGAGAGTGACAGTCCCCCAACAAGACGGAGGACAGTCACCCAGACAGTGATGAGAGTGACAGTCCCCCAGAAGTGACTGAGAGTGACATCACCCAGGCAATGATGAGAGTGACAGTCACCCAACAGTGACTGAGGTGACAGACCCCAGACAGTGACAGAGGGACAGTCCCCCAGACATGACAGAGATGACAGTCACCCAGACAGTGACTGAGAGTGACAGTCATCCAGACAGTGACAGAGAGTTACAGTCACCCAGACAATGACTGAGAGTGACAGTCACCCAGACAGTGACTGAGAGTGACAGTCACCCAGACAGTGACAGTCACCCAGACAGTGACTGAGAGTGACAGTCACCCAGACAGTGACTGAAAAGTGAAGTCACCCAGACAATGACTGAGAGTGACAGTCACCCAGACAGTGACTGAGAGTGACAGTCACCCAGACAGTGACTGAGAGTGACAGTCACCCAGACAGTGACTGAGAGTGACAGTCACCCAGACAGTGACTGAGAGTGACAGTCACCCAGACAGTGACTGAGAGTGCAGTCCCCCCAGACAGTGACTGAGAGTGACAGTCACCCAGAAAGTGACTCAGAGTGACAGTCACCCAGAGAGTGACTGAGAGCGACAGTTACCCAGAAAGTGACTGAGAGTGACAGTCACCCAGAAAGTGACTGAGAGTGACAGTCACCCAGAAAGTGACTGAGAGTGACAGTTACCCAGAAAGTGACTGAGAGTGACAGTCACCCAGAAAGTGACTCAGAGTGACAGTCACCCAGAGAGTGACTGAGAGCGACAGTTACCCAGAAAGTGACTGAGAGTGACAGTCACCCAGAAAGTGACTGAGAGTGACAGTCACCCAGACAGTGACTGAGAGTGACAGTCACCCAGACAGTGACTCAGAGTGACAGTCACCCAGAGAGTGACTGAGAGTGACAGTTTCCCAGAAAGTGACTGAGAGTGACAGTCACCCAGAGAGTGACTGAGAGTGACAGTCACCCAGAAAGTGACTGAGAGTGACAGTTGCCCAGACAGTGACTGAGAGTGACAGTCACCCAGACAGTGACTGAGAGTGACAGTCACTCAGACAGTGACTGAGAGTGACAGTCACCAAGATAGTGACTGAAAGTTACAGTCACCCAGACAGTGACTGAGAATGACAGTTACCCAGAGAGTGACTGAGAGTGACAGTCACCCAGAGAGTGACTGAGAGTGACAGTCACTCAGACAGTGACAGAGAGTGACAGTCACCCAGACAGTGACTGAGAGTGACAGTCACTCAGACAGTGACTGAGAGACAGTCACCCTGATAGTGACTGAAAGTTACAGCCACCCAGACAGTGACTGAGAGTGACAGTCACCCAAATAGTGACTGAGAGTTACAGTCACCCAGACAGTGACTGAGATTGACAGTCACCCAGACAGTGACTGAGAGTGACAGACACCCAGACAGTGACAGAGAGTGACAGTCACCCAGACAGTGACTGAGATTGACAGTCACCCAAATAGTGACTGAGAGTTACAGTCACCCAGACAGTGACTGAGATTGAGTCACCCATACAGTGACTGAGAGTGACAGACACCCAGACAGTGACAGAGAGTGACAGTCACCCAGACAGTGACTGAGATTGACAGTCACCCAGACAGTGACTGAGATTGAGTCACCCATACAGTGACTGAGAGTGACAGACACCCAGATAGTGACAGAGAGTGACAGTCACCCAGACAGTGACTGAGAGTGACAGTCACCCAGACAGTGACAGAGAGTGACAGTCACCCAGACAGTGACTGAGAGTGACAGTCACCCAGACAGTGACAGAGAGTGACAGTCACCCAGACAGTGACTGAGAGTGACAGTCACCCAGACAGTGACTGAGAGTGACAGTCACCCAGACAATGACTGAGAGTGACAGTCACCCAGACAGTGACTGAGAGTGACAGTCACCCAGACAATGACTGAGAGTGACAGTCACCCAGACAGTGACTGAGAGTGACAGTCACCCAGACAGTGACAGAGAGTGACAGTCACTCAGACAGTGACTGAGAGTGATAGTCACCCAGACAGTGACTGAGAGTGACAGTCACCCAGACAATGACTGAGAGTGACAGTCACCCAGACAGTGACTGAGAGTGACAGTCACCCAGACAGTGACAGAGAGTGACAGTCACCCAGACAGTGACTGAGAGTGACAGTCACCCAGACAGTGACTGAGAGAAAAACATTAAGCATTCACTTATTTATACTAACTTATCTGAGCCTGTGCTCTTGATTCACATATCCTGGCTCATGTTATACCTCCTCTTGAAACTGCGTATTTAAAGTGGCGAGACAGCGCTAGTCGAGAGAAAAACGTACAACCAAAACTGAAAGAAAGAAATGAATGCTCTAACTTGACGTAGAGGCTAACAGAGGATAGAACTTTAAGTTGCAAAGTTCTCGAGGATACGTAGATCTTGTAAAGCCTTTTCATGTTCCTTTAAGGAACTTGACAAGTTCCCGTCTAAGTTAGGTGTCTTGCAAGATAACAAGCGGAGTTATGTAACCCTACCAGGTAATTAGGTGGTCGCCAACCTGCTGATTGGTCAGAAGTCGCGATGAGCTCAGTGGACGGTGGATCGAGCCTCCATCACGCCGTGCGCTGAACAACCCACAAGTGTTTAGCGCTTCGTGAAGTACAAGACAGAACAAAGGCTGCTGGACGAGCATCTGCTTCAAGTCTTAATTAAGTTTCAGAACTTGATAAATCCCAAGAACTTGATAAATCCCAAGAACTTGATAAATCTCTAGAACCTGACAAACCTCTAGAATTTGATAACACTCTAAAAAACCATACCACGGGCAGGATTTGAACCCGCGATCAGAGAGTCTCAAAACTCCAGACCGTCGCGTTAGCCACTGGACCAGCTAGCCACAATAAGATTCATCCAACTAGGTATATTTCTACACCATAGGAAGGTTAGCACAGGCACCACTGTGACCACAAATGTACAGTGGTGCCTGTGCTAACCTTCCTATGGTGTAGAAATATTCCTAGTTGGATGAATCTTATTGTGGCTAGCTGGTCCAGTGGCTAACGCCACGGTCTGGAGTTTTGAGACTCTCTGATCGCGGGTTCAAATCCTGCCCGTGGTATGGTTTTTTTGCAGTCGTGTCATTACGATTTCGTGAGTCATAAAACTCTAACATTTGATACAACTCTAAAACTTAATAGAACTCTAGAACTTATTAAAACTCTAGAACTTATTAAAAATCAAAAACTTAATAAAACTCTAGAACTTAATAAAACTCTAGAACTTATTAAAACTCTAAAACTTAATAAAACTCTAAAACTTAATAAAACTCTAGTACTTAATAACACTCTAGAACTTAATAAAACTCTAGAACTTAATAAAACTCTGAAACTTAATAAAACTCTAAAACTTAATAAAACTCTAAAACTTAACAAAACTCTAGAACTTGATAAAGATCTCGAGTTTATCCCTGTGAGGATAAAACACAAAACAGTAAACAATCATCTCTAGAGCCACAATTTTAAACAATCATCTCTAGAGCCACAATTTTAAACAATCATCTCTAGAGCCACAATTATCAACAATCTTCTCTTTCTCGCTGACTCTACCAGCATCACAGTCGCGAAAATTTTCTCTTAAACATAAAAACAATTTCGAGTTACAAACTAAATGACATGATAAAGAGGAAAAGAATAGAAATTTAAAAATAAAATATGTTATACTTTTAAATTTTGAGATTACGAGGTTGAGAGTTGAAAATGATGGCCCGGTTTTTAAAACCCGCCTGGCTGGGCACCCATTGAAGTTATTCGTGGCTTAAAATTTCTCAGCTTAAATCTTACGGATCAGGAAGACGGTAAGAGGAATTAGGTGAAAAAGGATTGCAAAGGTTGTACAACTTCCAGGTTGCTGACTACAGTTTGCAAAACTCACGCTGATGTTGACAGTGATGAGGTTAGTGGATGATCTGTGAGTGGTGAGGTTAGTGGATGATCTGTGAGTGGTGAGGTGAGGTTAGTGGATGATCTGTGAGTGGTGAGGTGAGGTTAGTGGATGATCTGTGAGTGGTGAGGTGAGGTTAGTGGATGATCTGTGAGTGGTGAGGTGAGGTTAGTGGATGATCTGTGAGTGGTGAGGTTAGTGGATGATCTGTGAGTGGTGAGGTGAGGTTAGTGGATGATCTGTGAGTGGTGAGGTGAGGTTAGTGGATGATCTGTGAGTGGTGAGGTGAGGTTAGTGGATGATCTATGAGTGTGAGGTGAGGTTAGTGGATGATCTGTGAGTGGTGAGGTGAGGTTAGTGGATGATCTGTGAGTGGTGTGGTGAGGTTAGTGGATGATCTGTGAGTGGTGAGGTGAGGTTAGTGGATGATCTGTGAGTGGTAAGGTGAGGTTAGTGGATGATCTGTGAGTGGTGAGGTGAGGTTAGTGGATGATCTATGAGTGGTGAGGTGAGGTTAGTGGATGATCTGTGAGTGGTAAGGTGAGGTTAGTGGATGATCTGTGAGTGGGAGGTGAGGTTAGTGGATGATCTGTGAGTGGTGAGGTGAGGTTAGTGGATGATCTGTGAGTGGTGAGGTGTGAGGTTAGTGGATGATCTATGAGTGGTGAGGTGAGGTTAGTGGATGATCTATAAATGTTGAGGTGAGGTTAGTGGATGATCTATGAGTGGTGAGGTGAGGTTAGTGGATGATCTATGAGTGTTGAGGTGAGGTTAGTGGATGATCTATGAGTGTTGAGGTTAGGTTAGTGGATGATCTATGAGTGGTGAGGTTAGGTTAGTGGATGATCTATAAATGTTGAGGTGAGGTTAGTGGATGATCTATGAGTGGTGAGGTGAGGTTAGTGGATGATCTATGAGTGTTGAGGTGAGGTTAGTGGATGATCTATGAGTGTTGAGGTTAGGTTAGTGGATGATCTGTGAGTGGTGAGGTGAAGTTAGTGGATGATCTGTGAGTGGTGAGGTTAGTGGAATGATCTATGAGTGTTGAGGTTAGGTTAGTGGATGATCTGTGAGTGGTGAGGTGAGGTTAGTGGATGATCTATGAGTGGTGAGGTGAGGTTAGTGGATGATCTATGAGTGGTGAGGTTAGGTTAGTGGATGATCTATAAATGTTGAGGTGAGGTTAGTGGATGATCTATGAGTGTTGAGGTTAGGTTAGTGGATGATCTATGAGTGGTGAGGTTAGGTTAGTGGATGATCTATGAGTGTTGAGGTAATGTTAGTGGATGATCTATGAGTGGTGAGGTGAGGTTAGTGGATCTATGAGTGGTGAGGTGAGGTTAGTGGATGATCTACAAGTGTTGAAGTGAGGTTAGTGGATGATCTACGAGTGCTGAGGTGAGGTTAGTGGATGATCTACGAGTGTTGAGGTGAGGTTAGTGGATGATCTACGAGTGTTGAGGTAAGGTTAGTGGATGATCTACGAGTGCTGAGGTGAGGTTAGTGGATGATCTACGAGTGTTGAGGTGAGGTTAGTGGATGATCTACGAGTGGTGAGGTGAGGTTAGTGGATGATCTACTAGTGTTGAGGTGAGGTTAGTGGATGATCTACGAGTGTTGAGGTGAGGTTAGTGGATGATCTACGAGTGTTGAGGTGAGGTTAGTGGATGATCTACGAGTGGTGAGGTGAGGTTAGTGGATGATCTACGAGTGTTGAGGTGAGGTTAGTGGATGATCTACGAGTCTGAGTGAGGTTTCATGGGCCGAACTACCAGACAAGAACTACTTAAAATATGTGAAAAAACTCCTGGAGAGCGAAACGTCGCCACAATATAAATATCACATTAGTTGTTCTTGTATCATGTTACCCAAGACATTGTAGGTAATTCCACCAACATTATTGCAAAAATACTATTATCATTAATTAAACTCTGCATGTACGTGGGTAACGATGTACGTGGGTAACGACCACTGAGAGTCACAAACACCACCAACCACACCATACGTGGGTAACGACCACTGAGAGTCACAAACACCACCAACTACACCATACGTGGGTAACGACCACTGAGAGTCACACACACCACCAACCACACCATACGTGGGTAACGACCACTGAGAGTCACAAACACCACCAACCACACCATACGTGGGTAACGACCACTGAGAGTCACAAACACCACAAACCACACCTACGTGGGTTAATGACCACTGAGAGTCACAAACACCACCAACCACACCATACGTGGGTAACGACCACTGAGAGTCACAAACACCACCAACTACACCATACGTGGGTAACGACCACTGAGAGTCACAAACCCACCAACCACACCATACGTGGGTAACGACCACTGAGAGTCAACAAACACCACCAACCACACCATACGTGGGGTAACGACCACTGAGAGTCACAAACACCACCAACCACACCATACGTGGGGTAACGACCACTGAGAGTCACAAACACCACCAACCACACCATACGTGGGTAACGACCACTGAGAGTCACAAACACCACCAACCACATCATACGTGGGTAAGGACCACTGAGAGTCACAACACCCCCAACCACACCATCTGGGTAACGACCACGAGAGTCACAAACACCCCCAAAACCCACACCATACGTGGGTAAAACCACTGAGAGTCCAAACCACCAACCACCCCATGTGGGTAACGACCACTGAGAGTCACAAACCCACCAACCACACCATACGTGGGTAACGCCACTGAGAGTCAAAACACCAAAAACCACACCATGTATTTTCCCCCAAAAGCTATTTAACCCAAAGACTGTGACTATATATCAAAAATTTTCTGTACAAAAAGGTCAGATAAATATTGAATACAAATGCAACTCTTTTTGAAACCCTTTAATTAAAACTTTTTTCGTTAATGGGGGTTTTGGGATGAAAATAACTTTTCTGAATTGGGAAAAAGGAAACGATGACATATTTTGCGTTTTTGACAAACTTTTTTGGTGTTTTATTTAAATTTTAAACGTTAAATCACATGAAAGTTTGTATTTTAACTTTGTTCTGTGTAGTGTACACACTAACTCATGTCCCCGATATATATACACATATGCATACATGTTAATAAACAATAACACAGTACGGAGATATACACGTTTATTTATATTAAGCAGGTAAAACACACACACCAACACACATACACACACAAAAAACCCCACCACACACCACACACACAACACAACACACACACATAACACACCAACACACACACACACACAAAACACACACACACACACATAACACACACATCACACACACACAGAAGGCATGGAAAGTTTATTCCCAAGGGAAAGTAACAACGGGAAGACCAAACGGCCCCTGGTTCACCGCGGTGAAGGATGCAAAACAAAGGCAATAGAGAAAGGAAAAAATACAGAAGGGAGAGAACACCGAAAATAGGGAGATCAGTCGCAGAGCCCGGAAAAAGTACACACAGGTAAAAGGGGGAGGCCCCGCGACAGTAGAAAAAAAGACATAACATCGAGAATCAAATGACCCGAAAAATGTTGTATGCCACATCAGGGGGAAGACAACAGTCAAAGCCGGTGATCAATTAAGGACAGAAGGGGGAGAACTCACAAAAAAATGTCAGGGGGTATGTGAGGAGCTAAAAGGAATTTTAAGGAAGTTTTTACGTAGAGACAGGAAAAGGGGGTGGAAGACGAACAGAAGGGAACTCAAGGGGAATATACCAACAAGTGTTGGATGACATACAACAATGAGGAGGGGGTGAAGAAATTTAAGTGACCTTGACACCCCAAGGCGATGGGACCGGACAACATCTCCCCAGGGTCCTTAGAGAAAGGAGCAGAGATGCTGGTGTGCCTCTAACCCCCAAAACTTAACACTTCCTTGAAAACTGGGCAACTACCTAAAATGGAAGACAGCTAATGTATCCCCTATTTTAAAAAAGAAAAAGAAACGGGCACCCAAACTACGACCTGTGTCCTGACATGTATCGTGTGCAAAGTATGGAGAAGATTACAGGGGGAGTGGTTTTGAACACCTGGAAAGGAACAAGATTTTAAATGAAAAACCAGCATGGGTTCAGGAAGGAAAATTTTTTATCACAAAAACCCCCTGGGGTTTT
>NC_069468.1:26576113-26603056 GCF_026875155.1 Cherax quadricarinatus
GCTTTTTGAAACGATGTGAACTAAGAGGAAATTCAGTTGAATGAGGACCAGGCGGGACTACAAAGGGTATGAACGGGCTGCAAGTCTCGTCCAGCAACTGGCTCCTGGAGTTTAACCCTACCAAGTGCAAAATCATGAAGTTTTGGGAAGGACAAAGAAGACCGCAGACAGAGTACAGGCTAAGGGGCCAAAGATTGCAACTACAGTCAAGGAAAAGGATCTTGGGGTGGGTATAATACCGAACACATTTCCCTGCTCCCGGGGCGGGGAGCTATGAATCAACCCCTGCAACCACAATTAGATGAGTACACACACACACACACACACACACACACCACACACACACAACATACATACATACATACACTTAACCCGGGAAAGTTAATAAACATAGATAATCCTAGAAAGCCAGTGTGGCTTATTTCCGTTGGGTTCCTTAGGTCGTCTTCCCCATGATGCTCAGCACAACAACCAGGTGACACCTTGGTCTCTGATGACTGCTAGGTAAACAAGGGCGTCAGGTGTAACATGTGCCCAGGCGTCTCATCTCACCCAGACCTTCACCTGAGTTGATGAGAAAGTCACATGTGTAACAGATGGCATCTTTATTGCCAAGACGTTTCTCCTGCCAGCAGGCTTCTTCAGTCAAAATACAAAGGTGGTATAAATAATGAGGAGGTACATATCAGACGATCAGTCCCCATCCTTTATAAAGTGAGTTTGAAGTGATAAATGCCTCATCTCTACTAAGTGTTATCTCCACACCTTCGAGATAAACACTCAGTCACTGACTAAAAATTGTTGTAGCAATGCTTTTCCCCCAAGTTTAAGGGGAAAAAAAGCCCCAGAAAAGTTAAGGTGAAACAAGAGGATAATGAAGGACCAGCAAAAAAAGCGTTAAGTTTAGTCAGAGCGCTCGAGTTAAGTGGGTTAAATTGGCCGCTGTGTCTGGAAATCAAGGACGGGAACGAACCAAGGCACCCTGGAGAGATATTAATATTCAACACTAAATTACGCGTGATTGAAGAAAAAATGTGATGATGATAATAAAAAGAGATCATCCCGATCTGATTGCTGAGGTCGTCGAGGAGACAACGAGTTTATTTTTTGAGTTGGAGGGTAGGAAGGCGATCATATTTCTGAGGTCGTAAGGTAAACAGATTATTTTATTTTGAGGGCCCTTGGGTAGGAAGGCAGGCAGGTAAATCTTATTTCTGTATAGTAGGGTAGAAAAGCGATCTTACGTATTCCTGAGTTGTAGGGATGACAGACGATGTTGATTATTTTTAGTGAAGAGCTATCCTCTCCTTTCTCGATTCAAACGTCACTGTCTCCCATTTCCCAGGCTCTGTATGACCATTAGCGCTTCCACAAGATTCTCGCTCATCAAGATCAAAGGATCAGAATTTGTGTTAGTTGCTTCAACATCCTCTCTCCTTGTTGGACAAGATCCTGGCCAATCAAAGGGTCATAGAGACAAATACAAAATACTCCGCATTGGGTGGACCCTTCACTCAGGGCATGAATATCAAGACTAGGAAGCCTGGGCTGTCTTCCTGGGTGTCCGCTGATACATATATCAGTGTAAACATTACTTGGGAGAATTTTAATTCCTCGTGCTGAGTCTAAACATTCCACGTTGACACGACAAGCGTGTGTGTGTGTGTGTGTGTGTGTGTGGTGTGTGTGTGTGTGTGTGTGTGTGTGTGTGTGTGTGTGTGGGTGTGTGTGGTTGTGTGGTGTGTGTGTGTGTGTGTGGGGTGGTTTTGGTGTGTCTGTGTGTGTGTTAGTTTGTTAGTTACCCTTCGTCCAGGCAATTCGATTAGACACTTGGGCCTTTGTATCTGAGAGTTTTCTTAACGAGGAAACGAATCAAAACTATTTCTGGGATGACGCACAATCACCGCACCTCCAGGAATATGTTTGAGTCCTTTAGTGTCTATCAAGATATTAGCCAGAGTACAGTTCTGAGGGATTCAACTGGTATTATATCTCTACAAAAAATAAGGAATCTAAAGGAAATAGTGAAAAGTTTGCAAAATAACAGTGTAAAGAGTTTTCAGCTGAACATTTCCTTCAAGAAGTTTGTTTTGCCTTTCTTAATTTCCTTCATCCCTCTCTCTCTCCTCTCTCTCTCCCTCTCTCTCTGTCTTTCTCTCAACTCTCTCCTCTCGTCTCTCCTCTCTCTCTCTCTCTCTCTCTCTCTCTTCTCTCTCTCTCCCTCCTCTCACTCTCTCTCTCTGTCTCTCTCATTCCCTCATCTCTCATTCCCTCTCTCTTCTCTCCCTCTCTCTCCCTCTCTCTCACTCTCCTCTCTCCTCTCATCTCCTCACCTCTCACTTCTCTCACCTCCACTCATCTCCTCCTCCTCCGACTCACCCACTTCTCTCTCTCTCTCTCTCTCTCCATCTCTCTCTCTCTCTCTCTCTCATCTCTCTCTTTAACCACACACACATCAAGCCAGGAGCTGTTAAACGACCTTGCAACCACTCCTCACACTACAAACAATCTGACACCTAGTTCATACTTTTACTATCGAGCTACATTCTCACTTACATCCTTCTTCAGCCTCAGACCTATTTTTAACTTAGTATTCACTCACGCTATAATTTCTTATTACACAATAAAGCTGAGGTCTATTTTAGTTTACCGGATCACCATGGTGTTGGTCCCACAAGCCTCCCAGCTCGCGCTTCAGGTCCTTCATATGCGAGTACGTCACTACAGCAGAAGTTGCCTCACGATAGCATGTGTCCTGTTGCCTCAGAGGATCCTGGTCTCCCCCTCTTGCTGTGCCAGATGCTCTTGCATAGCAAGAGATAAAGGAAGAAAATGTCAGACTCCGCCCCTCTGCTCGACGAGGGGTTTTTTTTTTTTTTTTTTTTTTTTTTTTTATTTGGGTTGAGTTCTTGTCTGATTTAACACTGACCGCGTAAAATCACGTTGCAATTATCCTCTCTGACATCCCACGTCTTGTGATAACGCCACCTCGCCTACTTTCCGTGCAAAGATTTCATTTTGGTCACCACTCAGGCATACCTCTTCTCCGGCGCTTCTTCTAAGTTTGCAATCTAAACGGTATACCATGTCCCAAATGCATACGGTATATATATGCATAGATGCATGCCTACCCACTATTCCTTGGAGAGATTTGACTCCAATATGGTTGCGTCTCTTAACTGATTGAACTGCACAGACACCTAGCTTGCCCGAGGGTGGTATTCACACAGCAGTTAAGACCAACTTTTTAAATTGAAGTTATAAACGTATTTTTAACTGGATTTTCAATAAATACCTAAATGATGGTATCTGTTGACCAAACTCCGTGATCACCTGAAGTGGACTGATAGAATGATAATGTTAGACTGATAATCAGAAATACTACTGGGGGGGGGGGGGGGGGGGGGGGGGGGGGGGGGGGGGGGGGGGGGGGGTGTCCATAAGTACCCTGACTGATAAGACTGTAAATAAAATAATAAATAAATAAAAACTGTAAATGTTTCTTTGAACAGTCAAGAAAATATGAATAACAATAATGCCTCAGCTACATACTTCGCTGCGTACCTCATGACCCTTCAACAGTAAAAATATTAAATGTATTATTAATTCTCAGAAATGTCAGATATGATGTTCAAATCTTAGAATTGAAGCCTTAAATAAACGCAGCAGCTGGGTGAACCAGTCTTCTGTCCTATCTAAGCTACTAGCAACGAGGAGCTGGGTGGAACCAGTCCCTTCAGTCCTAGCTAGCTACTAGCACGAGGAGCTGGTGAACCCGTCATCAGTCCAAGCTAGCTACTAGAACGAGGAACTGGGTGAACCATCTCAGTCTCAAGCTAGCATAGCACGAGACTGGGTGAACCAGTCTTCAGTCCTAGCTAGCCTACTAGCAACGAGGACTGGTCTGGGTGAACCAGTCTTCAGGGCCTAGCTACTACTAGCGCGATGAGCTGGGGATACCAGTCTTCAGGTCCTAGCTAGTCTACTAGGCACTGATGAGCTGGGTGAACAGTCCCTATCAGTCCTAGCTTAGCTACTAGCGCGATGAGCATGGGTGAACAGTCTTTCAGTCCCTAGCTAGCTACTAGCGCGATGAGCTGGGGTGAACCATCTTCAGTCCTACTAGCACTATCACGGGAGCTGTGTGAACAGTCTTCTAGGTCCTAGCTAGCTACTAGCGCGATAGCATGGGTGAACCATCTTCAGTCCTAAGCAAGCTACTACACGAGGACTGGGTGAACCCCGTCTTCAATCTCTAGCTAGCTACACACGAGACCTTGTGAACCAGTCATCAGTCTCAGCTAGCTACTAGCACGAGGAGCTGGGTGAACCAGTCTTCAGTCCAAGCTAGCTACCTAGCACGAGAGCTGGTGAAACCAGTTCTTCCAGTCTAGCTAGCTACTAGCACGAGACTGGGTGAACAGTCATTTCATTCCTAGCTACTACTAGGCACGAGGAGCAGGGTGAACCAGTCTTCAGTCTCAGCTAGCTACTAGCACAGAGCTGGGTGAACCAGTCTTCAGTCCTGCTAGCTACTACACGAGGAGCTGGTGAACCAGTCTTCTAGTCTCAGCTAGCCTACTAGCACGAATCTGGGTGAGAACAGTCTTCAGTCTCACTAAGGCTACAGCACGAGGACCTGGGTGAGAACCAGTTCCTTCATCCCTCAGCTAGCTACCAGCACGGACCTGGGTGAACCAGCTTCCTCCTAGCTAGCACAAGCACGAGGACCTGGTGAAAACACCAGTCTTCAGTCTCCGCTAGCTACCAGCACGAGAATGAGACATAAAAAAAATTCTGTGAGAATTATCAGATTATGTGAGATCACAGACTGGGCCATAGTAAGAGGAATAAGCGGAGGCCAGGAATAGAAGGAGTGAATAGGAGGCATTTATCCATACATTAAGGCCCAGCCCGAATATAAGAGACCTGAAATCCATGCGTTCGCCTCAAGAGCAATAAATAATGTTAATGCTCTGATATAAGCTCAATACGAAGTTCCCTTTACTTTTACTATTCATCTATACTAGTTATCCCATAGAAACCACAGGTATGGGTGAGGAATGAACCACACCTATAGCAAGCGAGATTTTAAACTCCTAATTGTTCTCCTAATTTGAGCGAGGCATCATCCTCGCTCAAGCGAGTGATTACTACACGCCCGAATATCACTTTACAGAGAAAATATTGCGATCAAAAATTGTTAATATAATATCGGAAAAATATGCATATTCCTCCATGTCCAGAGCATCTTCACATGGAAGCCAGCCAAAATGTAGCTAATATTAACTTTATAATTTCGGGTGTAAATAATGGAAATATGCCGACAGTTAGTTGAAAAAGACACAATGCAGTGAGTCCCTTATTTCAAGAATGAAACAGTGTACAAATACAGGACTTCCTTAACTTGTGTTGTACCACCCACCTACTTCTTATTTCCACTTGATCTGGTACAGAAAGACAGCAAAACACAAGGCTGGGTACGCTCATCAGTATATTATTATTATTATTATTATTATTATTATTATTATTATTATTATTATTATAATTATTATCAAAGAAAGCGCCTATACCGCTCATCAGTACTGTATTGCACATTAGCAATAACTAATTTACATTTTTTTGTTATTGCTTAGTAACTGAACAAAAAAATATACCACCGGTATATTGAACTACACATATTTTGCAAGTTCCACTGGTGCCGGAGTTACGAAGCTGGTGAGCAACAAATCAACTGTTTTATTGCCTGCATTAACGATCAGTCCCTAAAACCCAACGTCTTTTAATATAATGAATCCGAATTTTGCGTATCTCACGTAAGTTATGTTAGATAAACATTTTAGTTAATCAGTTTATAACACAAATTACTGTCAATAAGTATAACAGAAAGAAGTGACTATTTATCCATGCGTGTCAGAATACTGAGAGCCACAGAGATGGCTGAGGGAGCACCACACCGTAATTACTGAGAGCCACAAAGATGACTGAGGAGCACCACGCCGTAAGACTGAGAGCCCACAGAGATGACTGAGGGAAGCACCACACCCGTAATACTGAGAGCCACAGAGATTGACTGAGGGAGCACCACAACCGTAATACTGAGAGCCACAGAGATGACTGAGGGCGCACCATACAACCGCAATACTGAGAGCCACAGAGATGAGACTGAGGGAGCACCACACCGGCATCTGAGAGCCACTAGAGAGGACTGAGGGAGCCCACACCGCAATACTGAGAGCACACAGAGACGACTGAGGAGACCACACACCGTAAAACATACTGACATTTACATTTCATTGCACGTCACTACCGAGGAAGTTGAAGCACGATAAAATACCCTTTAACTAAAAGATGACTGGGTTTAATGGCCTACCTTCGCTGAAGCCGAACGTTTAACCGTCCAGTAAATCCCTTTGTGCAAGAAGTGAAACACCATTCGTTGTACAAAAATCGTAATTTTTTTTTTTGTATCTTTTTGTTAAAAGCGTAATTCACGATTAACTTAAAAGTTTAATGCAAATATTACCACTTCCTCTTGCGCACTGCGTTCCCACGCTCTCATCTTTCTATGTCTCTTCTACCCCTCGATCTCATCTTTCTATGTCTCATCCTAACGTTCTTTCTTTACCACACAGCTCTTGGTTTTCTAAGATCCCCTTTTGCTGCCTCAACATTATATTAATCACCTCCTCTCTTCCCTTCTCTCCCTTTCATTCTACATTCCCCCTACGTGAAATTCAATAAAATTAAATTGATATATTGTGATATCACTATCTAGTAACAGGAGGCACTCTGGTAAAAGGATTTTTGGTGTCTATGTTCATTAGGAACTTCTGGAAAGCAGCTCTGGTCTCCACTTACTAGGAAAGCTCTGGGAGAGCTTTGGTTTTCACGTACAAGAAAAGCCTCTAGAAGGAGCTTAATTTCCACGTAGAAATAAAGCTGTGCAAGAATCTTTGGTCTCACGTTACAAGGAAAGCCTACGGAAAGCGCTCTCAGTCTCCATGTGCAAGGGAAGCCTTTGGGAGGAGCTCTGTCTCCACGTACAAAGGGAAGCCTCTGGGAGGAGTGAAGCCTCCGGGAGAGCCCCTGTTCTCCAAGAGCAAGGAAACCTCTTGGGAGGAGCCCTGATCTCAACGTACAAGGGAAAGCCGAGGGACACCAAGCGCCTTGGTCTCCCACTACAAGGGAAGCCATAGGGAGGAACCCTGGTCTCCACGTTCATGGGAAGCCTCTGGGAAAAAGCCCTGGTCTCCACGTACAAGAAATCCTCTGAAGGAGCCCTGGTCACCACGTACAAGGGGAGCACTGAGAGGAGCCCTGTGCTCCACTGTTCAAGGGAATGGCCTCATGAAGGATCCCTGGTCTCCACCGTACAAGGGAAGCCTCTGGGAGGAGCCCTGGTCTCCACGTACAAGGAAGCCTCTGGGAGAGCCCTGGCTCCACGTACAAGAGAAGCCTCCTGAGGAGCTCTGGTCTCCCACGTACAAGGGAAGCCCTCTGAGAGAGGCCCTGGTCTCCACGTACAAGTGAAGCAACTGGGAGGAGCCCTGGTCTCCAGAACAAGGGAAACCTCTGGTAAGACCCTGGTCTCCACGTCATGGAACCCTCTGGAGGAGCTCTGATCACCACTAAAATGGAGAGACTTGTAGGAACCCGGTCTCCACGTACAAGGAAGCCTACTGGAGGATCCCTGGTCTTCCCGCTAATATGGGAGCCCTGAGAAGGAGCCCTGATCACCGCGTACAAGGGAAGCCTCTGGAGGAGCCCTGGTCTCCACTAACATGGTAAGGCCTTTTGAGAGGAGGCCCTATTCTCCACCGTACATGGGAAGCCTCTGGGAGGAGTCCTGATCACCCACGCACATGGGAAGCTCTGGGGAGCCCTGTCTGCCACGTTCATGGGAAGCCTCTGGAAAAGCCCTGGTCGACCACGTACAAGGGAAGCCTTTGGGAGGAGCCCTGGTCTCCACGTAAAAGGGAAGCCTCTGGAGAGCCCCTGGTCTCCACGTACAAGAGAAGCCTCTGGGAGGGCCCGGTCCTCCCTAACAAGGGAAAGCCCTTCTAGGAGGAGCCCAGGACTCCACGTACAAGGAAGCCCTCTGGAATGGAGGCCCTGGTCTCCATGTACAAGGGAAGCTCTGGAGGAGCCCAGGCCTCACGTACAAGGGACAAGCCTCTGGGAGAGCCCTGGTCTCCACGTACAAGGTGAAGCCTCATGGGAGAAGCCCCTGGTCTCCACGTACAAGGGAAGCCTCTGGTAGGAACCCTGGTCTCCACGTACAAGGGAAACCTCTGGGAGGAGCCCCTGTCATCCACGTACAAGGGAGCCTCTGGGCAGGATCCCTAGTCTCCACGTACAAGGGAAGCTTCTGGAGAGCCCTGGTCACCAGTACAAGGGAAGCTAGGGAGATCCCTAGTCACCCAACGACAAGGGAGCTTCTGGGAGAGCCCTGGACTCCACGTACAAGAAAGCCTCTGGGAGGAGCCCTGGTCCCACTACAAGAGAAGCCTTCGGGGAGGAGCCCTGGTCCTCCACGTACAAGAGAAGGTCCTCTGGGAGGAAGCCCTGGTCTCCACTGTACAAGAGAAGCCTCTGGAGGAGCCCTGGTCCTCCACGTTACAAGAGAAGCTTCTGGGAGAGCCCGGTCTCCACGTACAAGAGAAGCCTCTGGGAGGAGCCCTGTCTCCACGTAAAGAGAGCTCTGTGAGGAGCCTGGAGTCCACGTACAAGGGAAGCCTCTGGTTGAAGGCGGCGTTGCAAGTGTCACCCAAGATTTTTAAATAAAGTGAAACAATAGTGTGACCAGTGAAAGAAATACAGTGAATAGGGATACTTTATTAACGAGAAGAAATTGAGGTGGAATCTAACGCCATGACGTACATCGACTGGATCTACTCCAGGACGTCACATCGACCTGGACAACCTCTACACTGCTTACAACTGCAGCTACAAGTATGTTATCACCTATGAGTGGAGTTTTGGGTGTTGGGTCCAGGTTCCAATTTTAACCGCCAAGCTGAATTGAATGGTCAACTCTCATAGCACGATAAAGAAATAGCACCAAGTATCAGTAAGGTTTACAAATGGTAATCCATTGAACCAAGGCGATTAACACACTATAAACAGGGTGATATAGGCAACACTGCAAGGGTGGGAGTCAGTCCAGAAGAGGTTGTGGACACAAGCGACAGACTGTGAATCCACATTACACTCCAAGCACAAGCCACCTACCTTTCAGTACATTAATAAACCCACAGAATAATTCCACACACAATACACCACAAAATTACACACAAACGACACAGCACTCACCCATCACACACACACACACACACACACACCCACACACACACACACACACACACACACCAGAGTTGTAAGGCAGTGGAATAGCCTAGAAATGACGCAGTGGAGCAGGAACCATACACAGTTTAAAGAACGAGGTTTGATAAAGCCTCATGAGCGGTGAGAGAGAGGGCCTAGTAGCAACCTTGAAGAGGCTGGGCCAGGAGCTAGGACTCGACGGCTCCAGCAACCACAAATAGGTGAGTACAAATAGGTGAGTACACACATATCCAACGCAACACACACTCCCCCTCCCCACCCGAATCTCACTACTACCCCTGATCCATTCCCCTCCCTCGATCACCTCCCCTCCCCGTTCACACCCAAACCGCACACCCCCCTGGGCTCCCCACTCAGCTCCCAAATAGCCACAGTTCCTCCGACTACTTCCCCCCCCACACTCTGACACACACACTATGGGTCTAACCTAACATACAGAACTACATAGTTTCCCCACTCTACTGAAGCAATCAGATAAAACAAAAATGGGTTCCAAGAGTACAAAGAAAAACCAAGGACAGGAGGAGGAAAATGCACAGGAAGATTGGGCAGCAGAGCTCATAAAAGGGAACATGACTGGGGAAAAGAAACTAGAAAACTTAGCATGAAATGGAAGAGAGGATAGATATGGAAAGCAGGAAGTGGGAGGTGCATGTCAAAGCAGTCAGAAGCTAGGATACAAGTTTAGAAGAGTAACTAAAAATCTGAAAACTGCCTAAAGAACTTAAAGAACATTTGGATTGACAACAGATACTGCTACCTCAGCCACAAATAAGGGGACTGTAGGAAAGAATGGCACAACTGCCTGAGATGCTCTATCAGAGGAGACTGTACAAATGAAAGAGCTAAGCTTTATGTGGAGCCCTAACAACAACAACATAGCCCAATGAAAGCCGAAAGGGAACATGAACAGCCACTGAGCCCAATGACATTAGCCTGTGAAACTGATGAAAGGAAAGCTTGCAGTGGAGGAAAACCAAATTAAATGAGGGAATACACAGGGATATGAGTGGGAGAATGAAAGGTGAGGTCATCTTGTGTATGGGGCTCCAGAAGTCGAAGGGGAAACAATGAAGCAAGAAACACGGGGAAAAAAAAGCAATTGAAAGCATCATGAAAAGCATAGGAGAAACTATATGACCCAGCTGGAAAATTTGTCAGTTCGGAGAATAGGGGGGTTTGTAAAAAAAGAACCCGGCCAGTGAAGTGACCTTCAGGCAGAAGCGACTCGGACCAGGATACTGCAGGAGAAAGCACGATAAGGGACCTGACGGCATACAGGAGGTGGTAATCTCGGACCGCGGAAAGAACACAAGAAGAAAGGAAGAAACTGAGAGAGATGGTACAAAGAGAAAGGAGAAAGAGAGGGGATGGAGAAGACAGACAGGAGATCCCGAGACCCAGGAAGAAATCTAACACAGCCCCCCTCACAACTTTCTAAAGAGCCCCCAACCAGGTCATACCCCAGTGCAACCCAACACACCTAAAACAAAAACACCCATGCCCCACCAATGCCCCCACCTCCTCACTAACATTAACAAACTTCACTCCCCACAGCAACAACTCCCAAGTTCCCTACCCATTCTCCACTTCCCCAACCACCAATATACTTCCCAGACCACAGTCCTTAGAAAAGAAGTTGAAGTGTGATTAAAACAAATCAGATGGAATAACAAACAAGTATGAGGGAGTTGCACGAAAGAAACAAAAGACTCCCAGACATAAATAGCACTCCACAGAAACAAAACTCACCAGAATAATAACAGATTCAGCTTTTTCCATCCAGGATATTCAAATCTCAGGAAAGACATAGGGAGGAGATAGGGGGAGGAGGAGTTGCACTGCTCATTAAAACCCATGGGGGTTTTGAGAAAATGAAGGAATGGATGGCCATGGGCGAAAGGGACTACTTAGTAAGAACAATCCAGTCTGAGGACATAAGTGATAAATGCAGTAATGTACAAACCCACCACTGTTGCAGAACTGCAGGAGGCCAAGAGAAGAATACGATGAGAGCCAACAGACAATGATCAACACAACTAGCCGAGGTGGCCAGGAAGCACACATGGGGGGAGCAAATGTTACTAGTTATGGTGATTCAATCACAAGGAGATTGACTGGGAAAACTGGAGCCCCATGGGGGTCCCGAACAAGGAGAGCCTCAGATGATGGATGTGGTACTGGAGAACCTCATGCATCAACATGTTAGAGACACTACCAGAGAGAGAGTAAGAGGATTAACCAGCAAGTAGGACCTTGTATTCACCATGAAGTAGTTCGGACATCGAGAACATTTATGAAAGGCCCCTGGGAGCTAGTGACATGTGGTTTCTGTGCTTCGACTACATAGTTGAGCTCCAATGGAAAGAGTATGCAGAATAGCTTGGAAAAACCAAACTAGCAAAAAGGGGAACTACTCAGCATGAGAACTCCCATCAAGACATTCAGTGGGAGAGGAACTGACAGGAAAACCAGTTACAATAAATGATAGGACTATGTAGCAACAAAATTGCAAGGAGGCAGAGGAGAGGTTTGTTCCCAAGGGAAACAGAATAATGGAAGACAGACCAGTCCATGGTCACCCAAGGTGTAAGGGAGGCAAAAACTAGGTGATACAAGATAATGGAAAAGTACATAAAGACAGAGAACTCAGGAGAATAGAGAAATCAGCCGAAAGAGCCAAAACGAATATGCACAGATAAGAAGGGAGGCTCAGAGACAATATGAAAATGACATAGCATCAAAAGTAAAGACTGACCCGAAAGCTGTTGTACAGCCACACAGAGGAAAACAACAGTCAAGGACCAGGTAATCAGACAGAGGAATGGTGAAGGGAATTCACCAGAAACGACCGAGAGGTATGTCAGGAGCTCAACACAAGATTAAAAGAGGTATTTTCAGTGGAAACCAGTAGGACTCCAAGAAATCAAACAGGGGGCACACCACAAGTGCTGATGAGGGTACATATAACCAAGGAGGAGGGGGAAGCAAGGGGGGACGGCGAGAGCGAACTTGACAACCTCAAAGCGGTGGGACCACACAACATCTCTCCATCCTCCTCTAAAGAAGGGACAGACATTGTGTGCGAAGCCATTAACAAAGCTCCTTCACACATCATTGAAACTGGGCAACTCCCTGAAGTATGGAAAATGGCAAATGTAGACCCAATAATTTTAAAAAGGGAGACAGACATGAGGCACTAAACTACAGACCTGAATTCTCTAACGAGTATAGTATGCAAGGTCATGAGAAGATCATCAGGAGGAGAGTGGTGGGGCAACCTGAAAGAAAACAAAGTGTTAATTGACAACCAGCATGGTTTTCAGGGAAGGAAAAATCCTGTTCAACAAACCTACTAGAGGTTTTATGACAAGGTGACAGAAGTAAGACAAGAGAAGAGGGTGGATCGACTGCGTATTTTTGGACTGCAAGAAGGCTTCTCGACACAGTTCCTCACAAGAGTGTTACTGCATAAAGCTAGAGGACCAGCACACATAACAGGAAAATGCCCTGCATGATCAGAGAACACTGACAGGGAGAAACAACGAGACATGGTACGCACGAGGTGTCATAGTGGGGGCGCCTTGTGACAAGCGGGGTTCCCACATGGGTCAGTCCTAGGACCTTGTGCTGTTCTGGTAGACGTGAACGACATAACGGAAGGCTATGCGGTGGGCGGGAAGGTGGTTCGCTGTGGGGTTGTTGGCGAGGGGGACGATGTGGAAGGGGGGTAATGAGAAAGAACGAATCGGACGAGGATCAGCAGGACTACAAAGAATCTGGACAGGCTACAAGCCTGGTCCAGCAACTGCTCTTGAATTTAACCCTGCCAAATTCCAAAGTCATGAAGATTGGGCAGGCAAAGAAGACCAGCAGACACAATATAGTCTTAGATGGCCAAAGACTGGCAAAACCTCACTAAAGGAAAAAAGATCTGGGGGTGAGTATAACACCGCGAGCATATCTCCTGAGGCGCACATCAATCAGATACTGCTGCAGCATGCGGGCGCCTGGCAAACCCTACGGATAGCGTTCCGATACCTCAGTAGGATCGTTTAAGACTCTGTAACACCATCTACTTCAGGGCCCATACTGTAGTATGCAGCACCAGTTTGGAAATCCACACCTAGTCAAGCACGTCAAGAATATTAGAGAAAGTGCAAAGGTTTTGCAACAAGTTAACTAGTCCCAGACAGCTACGATTGTCCTATGAAGAAAGGTTGAGGGAAATCGGCCTACGAACTGGAGGCCAGAGGGTCAGGAGGAGACATGATAACACATATAAAATCTGCGCGGAATAGACGTAGGTGGACAAAGACGGGATGTTCCAAGAGATGGGACACAGACACAAGAGGTCACAATTGTAAGTTGAAAGACTCAGATGAATCAAAGGGATTTTAGGAAGTATTTCTTCAGTCAAAGAGTAGTCAGGCCGTGGAAAGCCTAGAACAGAGATGTGGTGGAGGCAGGATCCATACTATATTTTTTAAGGTCGAGGTATGATAGAGCCTCATGGGGCAGGGAGAGAGAGGACCAGTAGCAATCAGCGAATAGGCGGCCAGGAGGCTGTTACTCGACCCCGCTACCACAAATAGGTGAGTCAACAAAGGTGAGTACACGCCACAGGTGCAACACCTAGAATCATATATTCTTGACAATAAGGTATCTCTAAGTAGTGCACGAGAATTTTATTCATTATCCGAGGGCTTAAATGGACTAGCTACTGTATCCCATCAAAGCGATTCCTTGAAACAAGGAACTGAAGCACCCTCAGAAATACCTTCTACTCAGAGCCTAACAACCAGAAAGAACTACAAGAAAAGACTAAAGAAACAGAACATTGTCATAGAAAAACTCAGAATCCGAAGAAAATATGATCGTGCATTTTTAATATGTTTACAATAACATTAGGAGAGAGAGAAGTGCGTCAGCACCATGATGCTATGCAGAACTTCTTCAGTGAAAATGTAATGAAAACATATGACAGCGAGCCGGATGAGGAAATTGTGAGGCTGATTCTCCTATACAGCATCAGAGTGTTTACAGTACTCATGAGTCAAGCAGCCAACAACGGAAGTAAAAGACGAGAGTAAGACGCCTGGGTCAGGAGTCGGAGGACTCGAACTCAGCAGCATAAACAGAGAACACACACACAATATACACCAGACACCCGCAGACACTCCATACACAGGGAGGCGGGAAACACCTGACATCTCTGGGATTGAGGGAAGGAGCACCTACCACAGAGATGGAGGGAGTGAACACTTACCACGCAGACAACTACCTTGAAGCCCTCCGGAATTTGACAGAGAGTGCGTTGTACAGGATGGGGTTGATGGCGTGTTGAACGAGACCACAATTTTATTAAAAATATATTACCGTCATATGATATATATATAATATATATATAATATATATATACATATAGTATTATATAAATCATATATATATATATATATTATATATATATTATATATGATATTAAAATATAATAGATATATAATAAAATATATAAAATATATATATATATTGTATATATTATATATATAAGAAAATATATATATATATATATATATATATATATATATATATATCTAAATATATATATATATATATATAAAATATACATATATATATATATACATATATAGATATAATATATATATAAATATATATATATATATATATATAAATATATATATATAATATATATATATAGATATATATAGTATATATATTCAATAAGATCACAGTAAACAGGTGATTACAGAAATATTCAAACAACCACTGTGAAAGAATATAGAAATTCCAAGCGCTACGTACTACTCACATTATTCAAAGGAAAAATAAAAGTAATGCATCAAAGAAGGCATATAAATGTCCTAGACCACACCTCACTATCACATCCCAACAACAAAGTCAACACCTGGAACGCGCGACTCATAAGGAAGAGAACACTGCAGAAGGTCCGCTGGCCCAAATAAACAGGTCCTTCACACAACCCACGAACAAACTATTATACCCAAGAAATAAGAATTTCAAAATTATTATTTTTCCAATGTATTATTAAATACCTTCCTAAATTCTAATATTATAAATAGATCTAACTTACATAAACCAAAGGAAATATTATATTAGATGTCAAAACTTCTTTGTGAAACAAGATTCAATTATAATCCATCGACCATGGACTATGCTTGATACAACTTTCTCACTTTTTGAAAAATCAATTGGATGGTTTAAAATCTCTCACATGAATAAATAGAGCATGGAATCTTGTCCATTCTAATGCTATATTTAACGTTTTTTAATTAGTTAGAGACATTTACCAGTTTTGACCGTAATAACTTTATCGGCAAATTTTACAAGGAACTTATAGACACATCCATCAGCATTTGGGGGATTCTTTATCAAAAGTTTTTTTTTTTACCTGTAACCAGTATTTTAATTCAACTTGATATTAAAAGTCTTAAGAGAGGAAGGGCATGTTCAACCCAGTTTTCAGGTAAGGGAGAAGCCATCATATTTTTAGTTGAATAAGGTTGGTTTGTCCCTTTTTGGATAGTAAAAAGTATTTCTAGCAATTTTTAAAAAAAGATTTATCAAATACTTTATCTTGGGTATTTCAAATCTTAGCAATATTCATAAATTTTGGTATTTCCTCATCATGAACTCTGGACTACAAATACGTAAAGCTCTCAAAACATTGATGATAAAACAGACAGTTTAACTCTATCTTGACGTAAAGGAATAATAGTGACATAGGAACAGTTTATTTGTAGTTTCTGTAAATTTTAAATTTGATTCATTATTAGCCTTAATAATTAAAACATCTAGAAAAGGCAATTGAGTTATATTCTTCAAACACAACAGAAAAGGTTTTATATAATGGCTAACCTATGTTAATTGCCAAGGAAATGTGCTGTATATCTACATTCCTTGGGCAAAAGACACAAAATATCATCAACACATCTGAACCATTTACTCTATTAGGAGGCTTGATGTTCAGCAACCTTGTTTTCAAAAATTTCATGTATAAGTTACTAAGAACAGTGACAGAGGATTCAGGTGTAAGAGGATTTCCCATTGCCATACCAAACTTCTGAGTGTAAAACATATCATTAAATACAAAAATTGCATCAACAATGCAAAGTTTAAATACATTTACTGATAGTAGGAATTATCTATTTAATGATAAGTTTTTAACACTCGAAGTTTGGTAAGGCAAAGGGAAATCCTCTTATATTATACATATATATATATATATATATATATAATATATATTATATATATATATATATATATATAAATATATATATATATCTATCTATACATATACTATATATATTGTAGAATAGATAGATAGATTTAATATGGAGTTAATAAAGCCAAGTACATAAATTTCTTAGAAATATTACATCCCTCTTGATAAATTAACTTGTATAGAATAAACACAGCAGTCATACTTGACTATATAAATCAGTAGTTTGTTATAAAATATTATCCGAAAATTATACATCTTTCCTGTTAAACACTCTGATAAGAGTTATCACAGTCAGTTTAATCACTTACCTGTTGATAAAAATGCAGGTCTTGGCGAAGAGAAGATACCAGAGGTCCTTATAGGTGGTGTAGCCAAACATAGCGAGCAGTGAGTTATAGACGAGCAGTGTACGGTAGGGCAACCACAGCGTAGCAAAGATGGCCACTACCACCGCCAGCATCTTGACCACCTGTCAATACAAGGAAAAAAAAAGTTGACCTCTGCTTAGATATTCGATATTTTCACTTCCTGTCAACACGAGAAATCTTTATTTCTCATTATTTAGGGATCAGATTTTCCACCTGTGTAAAAATGAAGATTTTATCGGATGTCAAGACTTTAGAGTTTCCTTAATGAATACATTAACAGTAATAATCACTTGTTAAGACGATGATTTCACTACCGGTCAAGATATGAGAGTATTTCATCACTTGCCAACACGCCACATGATGTACTCACCTAACTGTACTCACGTAGTTGTGCTTGCAAGGGTCGAGTCACAGTTCTTGGCCACGCCTCTTCACTGGTTGCTACTAGGTCACTCTCCCTGCTCCGTGAGCTTTATCATACCTCTTCTTTAAGCTATGTAGGGATCCTTCCTCCACACACCACATAATCCCACTTCCATGACAACTCTATACATGTCTTCCTAACATCCACTGGACCTCATCTGAGCCTTCAACTTCATTGGGGGGGGGGGTACCCTAGTTTTTGCTGTGTCCTCAATCTATGGAACATCCTTCTCCTGTCCACCTGCCGATTCCCTCGCAGTATTTATTCGTTAATCATCACCTGTCTAGGTAGATGACTAAAGAATTTTCATCATCTCTCAGAGATAAGAGACCTTTCATCATCTCTCAACGGATAATAGACTTTCATTCACCTCTCAAGAGATAAGAGACTTTCATCATCTCTCAACAGATAAGAGACTTTCATCATCTCTCAAGAGATAAGAGACTTTTATCATCTCTCAACAGATAAGAGACTTTCATCACTCTCAAGAGATACACTTTCATTCATCTCTCTCCAAGAGATAATGACAGACATCACCTCACAAAGGCCCCATAAATCTTCCTACCCTAAAATAAAATTTCGTTCCCTAGAAATTTTCTTACTCCAGAAATCTTCCTGGTGACATTATCAAAGTCTGTTGTTGTGTGAGTGTGTGTGTGTGTGTGTGTGTGTGTGTGTGTGAAGGAGAGAGAGAAAGAGAGAGAGAGAGAGGAGAGAGAGAGAGAGACAGAGAGAAGAGAGAGAGAGAGAGAAGAGAAGAGCACTTAAGACACCTCCACCATAACAAAGGATTTCCCTTGTTATTTCTCTGCAGACTTGTATCTGAGAGTTTTCTTAACGAGGAAACGAATCAAAACTATTTCTGGGATGACGCACAATCACCGCACCTCCAGGAATATGTTTGAGTCCTTTAGTGTCTATCAAGATATTAGCCAGAGTACAGTTCTGAGGGATTCAACTGGTATTATATCTCTACAAAAAATAAGGAATCTAAAGGAAATAGTGAAAAGTTTGCAAAATAACAGTGTAAAGAGTTTTCAGCTGAACATTTCCTTCAAGAAGTTTGTTTTGCCTTTCTTAATTTCCTTCATCCCTCTCTCTCTCCTCTCTCTCTCCCTCTCTCTCTGTCTTTCTCTCAACTCTCTCCTCTCGTCTCTCCTCTCTCTCTCTCTCTCTCTCTCTCTCTTCTCTCTCTCTCCCTCCTCTCACTCTCTCTCTCTGTCTCTCTCATTCCCTCATCTCTCATTCCCTCTCTCTTCTCTCCCTCTCTCTCCCTCTCTCTCACTCTCCTCTCTCCTCTCATCTCCTCACCTCTCACTTCTCTCACCTCCACTCATCTCCTCCTCCTCCGACTCACCCACTTCTCTCTCTCTCTCTCTCTCTCCATCTCTCTCTCTCTCTCTCTCTCATCTCTCTCTTTAACCACACACACATCAAGCCAGGAGCTGTTAAACGACCTTGCAACCACTCCTCACACTACAAACAATCTGACACCTAGTTCATACTTTTACTATCGAGCTACATTCTCACTTACATCCTTCTTCAGCCTCAGACCTATTTTTAACTTAGTATTCACTCACGCTATAATTTCTTATTACACAATAAAGCTGAGGTCTATTTTAGTTTACCGGATCACCATGGTGTTGGTCCCACAAGCCTCCCAGCTCGCGCTTCAGGTCCTTCATATGCGAGTACGTCACTACAGCAGAAGTTGCCTCACGATAGCATGTGTCCTGTTGCCTCAGAGGATCCTGGTCTCCCCCTCTTGCTGTGCCAGATGCTCTTGCATAGCAAGAGATAAAGGAAGAAAATGTCAGACTCCGCCCCTCTGCTCGACGAGGGGTTTTTTTTTTTTTTTTTTTTTTTTTTTTTATTTGGGTTGAGTTCTTGTCTGATTTAACACTGACCGCGTAAAATCACGTTGCAATTATCCTCTCTGACATCCCACGTCTTGTGATAACGCCACCTCGCCTACTTTCCGTGCAAAGATTTCATTTTGGTCACCACTCAGGCATACCTCTTCTCCGGCGCTTCTTCTAAGTTTGCAATCTAAACGGTATACCATGTCCCAAATGCATACGGTATATATATGCATAGATGCATGCCTACCCACTATTCCTTGGAGAGATTTGACTCCAATATGGTTGCGTCTCTTAACTGATTGAACTGCACAGACACCTAGCTTGCCCGAGGGTGGTATTCACACAGCAGTTAAGACCAACTTTTTAAATTGAAGTTATAAACGTATTTTTAACTGGATTTTCAATAAATACCTAAATGATGGTATCTGTTGACCAAACTCCGTGATCACCTGAAGTGGACTGATAGAATGATAATGTTAGACTGATAATCAGAAATACTACTGGGGGGGGGGGGGGGGGGGGGGGGGGGGGGGGGGGGGGGGGGGGGGGGTGTCCATAAGTACCCTGACTGATAAGACTGTAAATAAAATAATAAATAAATAAAAACTGTAAATGTTTCTTTGAACAGTCAAGAAAATATGAATAACAATAATGCCTCAGCTACATACTTCGCTGCGTACCTCATGACCCTTCAACAGTAAAAATATTAAATGTATTATTAATTCTCAGAAATGTCAGATATGATGTTCAAATCTTAGAATTGAAGCCTTAAATAAACGCAGCAGCTGGGTGAACCAGTCTTCTGTCCTATCTAAGCTACTAGCAACGAGGAGCTGGGTGGAACCAGTCCCTTCAGTCCTAGCTAGCTACTAGCACGAGGAGCTGGTGAACCCGTCATCAGTCCAAGCTAGCTACTAGAACGAGGAACTGGGTGAACCATCTCAGTCTCAAGCTAGCATAGCACGAGACTGGGTGAACCAGTCTTCAGTCCTAGCTAGCCTACTAGCAACGAGGACTGGTCTGGGTGAACCAGTCTTCAGGGCCTAGCTACTACTAGCGCGATGAGCTGGGGATACCAGTCTTCAGGTCCTAGCTAGTCTACTAGGCACTGATGAGCTGGGTGAACAGTCCCTATCAGTCCTAGCTTAGCTACTAGCGCGATGAGCATGGGTGAACAGTCTTTCAGTCCCTAGCTAGCTACTAGCGCGATGAGCTGGGGTGAACCATCTTCAGTCCTACTAGCACTATCACGGGAGCTGTGTGAACAGTCTTCTAGGTCCTAGCTAGCTACTAGCGCGATAGCATGGGTGAACCATCTTCAGTCCTAAGCAAGCTACTACACGAGGACTGGGTGAACCCCGTCTTCAATCTCTAGCTAGCTACACACGAGACCTTGTGAACCAGTCATCAGTCTCAGCTAGCTACTAGCACGAGGAGCTGGGTGAACCAGTCTTCAGTCCAAGCTAGCTACCTAGCACGAGAGCTGGTGAAACCAGTTCTTCCAGTCTAGCTAGCTACTAGCACGAGACTGGGTGAACAGTCATTTCATTCCTAGCTACTACTAGGCACGAGGAGCAGGGTGAACCAGTCTTCAGTCTCAGCTAGCTACTAGCACAGAGCTGGGTGAACCAGTCTTCAGTCCTGCTAGCTACTACACGAGGAGCTGGTGAACCAGTCTTCTAGTCTCAGCTAGCCTACTAGCACGAATCTGGGTGAGAACAGTCTTCAGTCTCACTAAGGCTACAGCACGAGGACCTGGGTGAGAACCAGTTCCTTCATCCCTCAGCTAGCTACCAGCACGGACCTGGGTGAACCAGCTTCCTCCTAGCTAGCACAAGCACGAGGACCTGGTGAAAACACCAGTCTTCAGTCTCCGCTAGCTACCAGCACGAGAATGAGACATAAAAAAAATTCTGTGAGAATTATCAGATTATGTGAGATCACAGACTGGGCCATAGTAAGAGGAATAAGCGGAGGCCAGGAATAGAAGGAGTGAATAGGAGGCATTTATCCATACATTAAGGCCCAGCCCGAATATAAGAGACCTGAAATCCATGCGTTCGCCTCAAGAGCAATAAATAATGTTAATGCTCTGATATAAGCTCAATACGAAGTTCCCTTTACTTTTACTATTCATCTATACTAGTTATCCCATAGAAACCACAGGTATGGGTGAGGAATGAACCACACCTATAGCAAGCGAGATTTTAAACTCCTAATTGTTCTCCTAATTTGAGCGAGGCATCATCCTCGCTCAAGCGAGTGATTACTACACGCCCGAATATCACTTTACAGAGAAAATATTGCGATCAAAAATTGTTAATATAATATCGGAAAAATATGCATATTCCTCCATGTCCAGAGCATCTTCACATGGAAGCCAGCCAAAATGTAGCTAATATTAACTTTATAATTTCGGGTGTAAATAATGGAAATATGCCGACAGTTAGTTGAAAAAGACACAATGCAGTGAGTCCCTTATTTCAAGAATGAAACAGTGTACAAATACAGGACTTCCTTAACTTGTGTTGTACCACCCACCTACTTCTTATTTCCACTTGATCTGGTACAGAAAGACAGCAAAACACAAGGCTGGGTACGCTCATCAGTATATTATTATTATTATTATTATTATTATTATTATTATTATTATTATTATTATAATTATTATCAAAGAAAGCGCCTATACCGCTCATCAGTACTGTATTGCACATTAGCAATAACTAATTTACATTTTTTTGTTATTGCTTAGTAACTGAACAAAAAAATATACCACCGGTATATTGAACTACACATATTTTGCAAGTTCCACTGGTGCCGGAGTTACGAAGCTGGTGAGCAACAAATCAACTGTTTTATTGCCTGCATTAACGATCAGTCCCTAAAACCCAACGTCTTTTAATATAATGAATCCGAATTTTGCGTATCTCACGTAAGTTATGTTAGATAAACATTTTAGTTAATCAGTTTATAACACAAATTACTGTCAATAAGTATAACAGAAAGAAGTGACTATTTATCCATGCGTGTCAGAATACTGAGAGCCACAGAGATGGCTGAGGGAGCACCACACCGTAATTACTGAGAGCCACAAAGATGACTGAGGAGCACCACGCCGTAAGACTGAGAGCCCACAGAGATGACTGAGGGAAGCACCACACCCGTAATACTGAGAGCCACAGAGATTGACTGAGGGAGCACCACAACCGTAATACTGAGAGCCACAGAGATGACTGAGGGCGCACCATACAACCGCAATACTGAGAGCCACAGAGATGAGACTGAGGGAGCACCACACCGGCATCTGAGAGCCACTAGAGAGGACTGAGGGAGCCCACACCGCAATACTGAGAGCACACAGAGACGACTGAGGAGACCACACACCGTAAAACATACTGACATTTACATTTCATTGCACGTCACTACCGAGGAAGTTGAAGCACGATAAAATACCCTTTAACTAAAAGATGACTGGGTTTAATGGCCTACCTTCGCTGAAGCCGAACGTTTAACCGTCCAGTAAATCCCTTTGTGCAAGAAGTGAAACACCATTCGTTGTACAAAAATCGTAATTTTTTTTTTTGTATCTTTTTGTTAAAAGCGTAATTCACGATTAACTTAAAAGTTTAATGCAAATATTACCACTTCCTCTTGCGCACTGCGTTCCCACGCTCTCATCTTTCTATGTCTCTTCTACCCCTCGATCTCATCTTTCTATGTCTCATCCTAACGTTCTTTCTTTACCACACAGCTCTTGGTTTTCTAAGATCCCCTTTTGCTGCCTCAACATTATATTAATCACCTCCTCTCTTCCCTTCTCTCCCTTTCATTCTACATTCCCCCTACGTGAAATTCAATAAAATTAAATTGATATATTGTGATATCACTATCTAGTAACAGGAGGCACTCTGGTAAAAGGATTTTTGGTGTCTATGTTCATTAGGAACTTCTGGAAGCAGCTCTGGTCTCCACTTACTAGGAAAGCTCTGGGAGAGCTTTGGTTTTCACGTACAAGAAAAGCCTCTAGAAGGAGCTTAATTTCCACGTAGAAATAAAGCTGTGCAAGAATCTTTGGTCTCACGTTACAAGGGAAGCCTACGGAAAGCGCTCTCAGTCTCCAAGTGCAAGGAAGCCTTTGGGAGGAGCTCTGTCTCCACGTACAAAGGAAGCCTCTGGGAGGAGGGAAGCCTCCGGGAGGAGCCCCTGGTCTCCAAGTGCAAGGAAACCTCTTGGGAGGAGCCCTGATCTCAACGTACAAGGGAAAGCCGAGGGACACCAAGCGCCTTGGTCTCCCACTACAAGGGAAGCCATAGGGAGGAACCCTGGTCTCCACGTTCATGGGAAGCCTCTGGGAAAAGCCCTGGTCTCCACGTACAAGAAATCCTCTGAAGGAGCCCTGGTCACCACGTACAAGGGGAGCACTGAGAGGAGCCCTGTGCTCCACTGTTCAAGGGAATGGCCTCATGAAGGATCCCTGGTCTCCACCGTACAAGGGAAGCCTCTGGGAGGAGCCCTGGTCTCCACGTACAAGGAAGCCTCTGGGAGAGCCCTGGCTCCACGTACAAGAGAAGCCTCCTGAGGAGCTCTGGTCTCCCACGTACAAGGGAAGCCCTCTGAGAGAGGCCCTGGTCTCCACGTACAAGTGAAGCAACTGGGAGGAGCCCTGGTCTCCAGAACAAGGGAAACCTCTGGTAAGACCCTGGTCTCCACGTCATGGAACCCTCTGGAGGAGCTCTGATCACCACTAAAATGGAGAGACTTGTAGGAACCCGGTCTCCACGTACAAGGAAGCCTACTGGAGGATCCCTGGTCTTCCCGCTAATATGGGAGCCCTGAGAAGGAGCCCTGATCACCGCGTACAAGGGAAGCCTCTGGAGGAGCCCTGGTCTCCACTAACATGGTAAGGCCTTTTGAGAGGAGGCCCTATTCTCCACCGTACATGGGAAGCCTCTGGGAGGAGTCCTGATCACCCACGCACATGGGAAGCTCTGGGGAGCCCTGTCTGCCACGTTCATGGGAAGCCTCTGGGAAAAGCCCTGGTCTCCACGTACAAGGGAAGCCTTTGGGAGGAGCCCTGGTCTCCACGTATAAGGGAAGCCTCTTGGAGAGCCCTGGTCTCCACGTACAAGAGAAGCCTCTGGGAGGAGCCCTGGTCTCCACGTACAAGGGAAGCCTCTTGGAGGAGCCCTGGTCTCCACGTACAAGGGAAGCCTCTGGAAGGAGCCCTGGTCTCCATGTACAAGGGAAGCCTCTGGGAGGAGCCCTGGTCTCCACGTACAAGGGAAGCCTCTGGGAGAGCCCTGGTCTCCACGTACAAGGGAAGCCTCTGGGAGAAGCCCTGGTCTCCACGTACAAGGGAAGCCTCTGGAGGAACCTGTCTCCACGTACAAGGGAAACCTCTGGGAGGAGCCCTGGTCTCCACGTACAAGGGAAGCCTCTGGGAGGAGCCCTAGTCTCCACGTACAAGGGAAGCTTCTGGGAGAGCCCTGGTCTCCACGTACAAGGGAAGTCTCTGGGAGGAGCCCTAGTCTCCACGTACAAGGGAAGCTTCTGGGAGAGCCCTGGTCTCCACGTACAAGAGAAGCCTCTGGGAGGAGCCCTGGTCCACGTACAAGAGAAGCCTCTGGGAGGAGCCCTGGTCTCCACGTACAAGAGAAGCCTCTGGGAGGAGCCCTGGTCTCCACGTACAAGAGAAGCCTCTGGGAGGAGCCCTGGTCTCCACGTACAAGAGAAGCTTCTGGGAGAGCCCTGGTCTCCACGTACAAGAGAAGCCTCTGGGAGGAGCCCTGGTCTCCACGTACAAGAGAAGCCTCTGGGAGGAGCCCTGGTGTCCACGTACAAGGGAAGCCTCTGGGAGGAGCCCTGGACTCCACGTACAAAGGAAGCCTCTGGGAGGAGCCCTGGTCTCCACGTACATAAAACAGAAGTCAGAACAAGAATTATTCGGGACAAGATATGAATATTAAGTCACAAGAGTTGGGTGGAAATTTGAGTTAGTGTTTTATTTCTTTTGTTGTTCCTGCCACTGTTGTTGTTGCTGCTGTTGTTTAAGTTATGACTGCTTTTAATGTTGCTATTGCTACTGTCGTTTTTCTATTGTTGTTACCGTTGTCGTTGTTGCTACTGTTATTTTTTGTTGTAGCTATGGCTATTGTTGCTACTGTTGTTATTGTTTTTGCTGTTGTGGCTACTTCAGTCACTGCTCGTATTTTTTTTTTCATTGCTGTTGATGCTGTTGTTGATACTTTTATTCCTCATACTGTTGCTGTCGTTCCTGTGATAGTACTTATGCCGTTGCTGCTTTTGTCGTTGCTTCTATTCTTCCTATTAAATCTGTTCTTGTTATTCCTTCTGTTGCTCTAGTTCTTATTTGTTGTGGATGCTCCATCCGTTGTTACGGCGGCTCCTGTTAATACCGCGCACAAATGATACAACCGTTACTAATCTCTATCTTACTGTTGCTTTTGTTTGACTTTTGCTACTGCTGCTTTTGTTGTTTTTTATTTTTTACTATTATTACAATTTTAATGATTTTTTTTTTCATTCACAGTTCTATTTACGTAGGCGGCACTGAAACTCCTGTTGTTTATGCCCGGTTCAACCTATACCGTTTAGGTTCCCCTTATTCTTATTTCTGTTCTTTCCATTACTGTTAGTCCCTTTCTTTTATTTTAGTTTATCGGGTAGTATTTCGCTCTGTGTAGAGCTTTAACAAGTCATGTTTCGCTCTGTGTAGAGCTTTAACAAGTCATGTTTCGCTCTGTGTAGAGCTTTAACAAGTCATGTTTCACTGTGTAGAGCTTTAACAAGTCATGTTTCGCTCTGTGTAGAGCTTTAACAAGTCATGTTTCGCTGTGTAGAGCTTTAACAAGTCATGTTTCGCTGTGTAGAGCTTTAACAAGTCATGTTTCGCTCTGTGTAGAGCTTTAACAAGTCATGTTTCGCTCTGTGTAGAGCTTTAACAAGTCATGTTTCGCTTTGCGTAGAGCTTTAACAAGTCATGTTTCGCTCTGTGTAGAGCTTTAACAAGTCATGTTTCGCTTTGCGTAGAGCTTTAACAAGTCATGTTTCGCTCTGTGTAGAGCTTTAACAAGTCATGTTTCCCTGTGTAGAGCTTTAACAAGTCACGTTTCGCTGTGTAGAGCTTTAACAAGTCATGTTTCACTCTGTGTAGAGCTTCAACAAGTCACGTTTCGCTGTGTAGAGCTTTATGATGTCATAGTTTGCTCTGTGTAGAGCTTTATCAAGTCATGTATCGCTCTGTGCAGAGCTTTATCCATCTTTATATAAAGCGACACTTCGTCTCCATACAACCTTGACATACATAGATCATCTTTTCTGACAGAACAGTAAGCATGTAAATACCTTCTGATGTCATACAACATTTAAATTCATTCTCACTTGTTTTCTTCTGTAGTACACTAGTACTGCATAACCAGTAATAATAATACTAATAATAATAATAATAATAATAATAATAATAATAATAATATTAATAATAATAATAATAATTAATAATATATAATAATAATAATAATAATAATATAATAAATAATAATAATAGCCTTTATATTTTCAAGTAGTAAAGGTATTATGCATATTGACATATAGATATTAAACAGAGGCGTAGTAAACGTGGAAGGTAAATAAAAATTTTTTTTCAAATTTTTTTAAAAA